>BGPR01027952.1:0-20342 GCA_013235015.1 Araneus ventricosus
TGATGCTTCGTTCCAGTTACGTATTTATATGACACAACCCAACAACAGGCATTGCAGCAGAAGTCTCTCAAGATTTCAGAATAAAATTTTGCTTGTTGCCTAGTGGAAACACTAGGGACATATAAAGGTTTTTTACTGCCGTAGGGCGTCTTATTCAATGGGAATTAAAGAGGAATTATATATTATAATCGTGCATTTTAGCTCCATCAGACCCAGTGATAATGGTTAGACAACGGTAGTTCATTTTTGGGTTTGAGTTCCTACAACTGGTAATGATATTTATCACCATTACCGCCATCTTCGCTTATGTTAGGAATAATTTTAAAATCAATTAAATATTTACAAGAGATATGTTTGTATTCTTATCTTTCTCTCTTTTAGTAGACTTAAGAGCCTCAGAAGTTAACGCAGGTTACTTCACACTATTTCTGTTTATTCATGAAAATAGACAATGATACTCTAAAACAAATTCTGCATTACTGTGAATATGTATATATATATTAAAAATAGTGGCCTTGATATCAAAAGACAGTAATCACCTCCACAACATTGAGATGATTTTCCACATTTTTTATTTCATGTGACGTTTTTTAGAAAAGTCTTCAGTATGTCGCCTCTCCACCACCACCTTCCATTTCTCAGAGGTAGAAACAATATACTTCCCTATATCAATCTCAGAAATGTTCACTAAAATACAGCCTCAACAACAGGACCGATTTTTTAAAATTGTTTTTTCGGCTGTTTATTTCACCACTTTGAAAGCATGATAATCTTATTATTCCATATTAATTGTACAAGTTTAAAATGAGTTTTAAAATCTGATGCGCCTCAATCAACTGGCAGCTAAAATATTGGCAAATACATAATAATTGGATGGGAAACTGTTTATTTCAAAGCGATATCTTACTAAATTTTACGGATCCCAGAAACTTTATGCAGAGGTGTAAAATTTGCTGAATCTTAAGAATCAGAATGGGTTTTCCTTCCATTTCTGATCCTAGTAATGGTAGCAGTATTTAAAACTGAAAGAGGTAAGAGTACTGGAATAGTTTATATAAATTTGTAATCCAGTATTTTAAAACTGGTTTGAATTTAAGATGATCACGATTATGTTTTTTTCTATGCTTACAAGTAAACTAGTTCAGGATTTATCCACTTAAAAAAATTCTTGATCATCTTCACATTTAATTTATTTTTTAATACGAAATATAACATCAGCGTTTATAAAATCTGTATATTTTATTAGTTATTTTGTATCCTCATATTCACTGCATCTCATGATCTTTCAAAGTAAATGGATTTATGTCTCAATAGAAAAATACTAAAGTAATTTAGAAAAAGAGCAGAATTGCTTTCGATTTTCAATCTAAATCTCTTATAGGTTTTAGCCGTGTCTTCTACCATCAGTATCCTTGGATATCTTATTTCATCATAATTTTTTGACCGAAATAAGTACAGAGAACTGATTCCCAGTGAATGTAAAATCTTTCTACATTTTTCTGACATACTTTTAGGTATGTCTTCAATGGGGAATTATAATGTCTTTACATTTACCGTAGTAGGAGGGTTATAAGATTCTCAATCGCTGGACTGTACGACTGACCATAGTGGCGATTGGATTTTGGAAAAGAGTGAGGAGGCAATAAATTTATAGACATCGAAAAGACTTGGGATTCTAGGGGTAGAATACAAAATTTAAAAATTTAGTTACATGATTAGCAAGCATTTCCAGAAACTATTAGTGTTCTGTAATTCCAAGTTTCAGGCAGTTAAATTAAAATAAAAATTTAATTTTCTCCTAAAAATGTAGGAGGACGACTGCCTTTCTTCGCCCCCCGACTCGCATCTACTGCAACTGACGACATCAAAATCTTTAAGAATAAAGCAAACATTTTTTATTCCAGATGGAAGTATGTAATCAATGATAAATTTAAATATTCCGTAATGTCAAATTATGAACAGTTGAGAAATTTCTATGAAATTAGGTTATCATTTACTTATATTTAATGTTTCTATACTTTCAGATTCTTTTGTTTTCTTTAAAATAATTTTAAATGAATATATTTTTCAGCGAATACCACTCGCCAAAACTTAGAATTGAGCACGAAAAACGCAAGGACAAATGGGAGAAATTTTTGCGTAAAAAGTAACAGATATGCAGGATAAACAAACAATTCTTATTTTAATAATATACAAATGAAGGGATTTCAATCGTTAAACCATGAGTTAATATACAGGGAGTCAGAGAAATATCTTTATTATAATGAAACTTAATAACAAAATACTATAATGTGAAATGAAATTCGGGATGATGCAAATGAATGATGAAATCTGACAGTTTCTTTTCTAGTATTATTTGAGTGAGGTAGGTGACGCTAATTACGTGGCAGCTGTAATAAAAAACCAAAATGGCAGCCGCTCTCAGGAAAAAAGGGCAGTGTAATGTGGTTAAAAGATCACCGAAAAACGTGTCAAAAATTTCTTTTGATGAACCGTAGATGCCCAATTAGCATTCCATCAATTTTTGTGAGGATTCAGAACTTTCAAAATGTAAGAAATGTTGAAAATCACTCGGTGGGAAATTGAGAACAGAGTGGACATTTTTCGAACAACTTAAAGAGCTCACGTAGAGTTACAATGGACGTACTGTAAAAAATGAGATTTCTTCATTGTTTTGACGCAATTTTCATTGCATTTCACCTTTTGTATTTTTGTTCTTAACCCTACCAGCGGTAGTATAGAAATTTTTAAACGTTTGAGAAACGCCACATTCGAAAACTCAGTTATACTTGCGAACGGAAGCTATTTTTAACAATGAACATTCCTTCCCGTTCTGTGGTTGATCTTAAAGGAGAAATATGACAGTGATTATTATATGACTGTGGGCTCTGAGGGCTTCGCTTTAAGGGGAAAAACCGGGTTGGAATAGGGGTGGAAAGCTGCCAGTTTTTCTTTGAAGCTTCGAAAATGTTTCGACCATCCTTCGAAAAATACTATACAGTTGAACTTTTTTTTAAATTCGAAACACTTTTTCTTTAATTCTTCTGAAAAAACGCATAATTTTTTTAATTATTCATGGAATAATTAATTCAGTACATTGTGTTGGAATATCCTTGTTCATATCAGAAATCTATTTTACTTATATATTTCAAGAAAATGTACTAATGGATCAAGTAACTCAAAATGACTGTTATAAAATAATTCTTTGTGTGTCATCTAAAATAATCATTGCAGTAATAAGGTTTTCATGTATCATATTTTTATATTACTTGATATTTGCTTATTTAGAGTAAAAGTGTACATCTTCATTGTCTTGTATATACAATTACGATAATAGTTTCATTAGTTTGTCATTCATTGGAATTCAGATTATATAATACTGCATTAACTGCTAATTTCACAAAGTATTTTGTATCAGTATTGCATTCAGTTATATTAGCTCGTTATCTTTTTGTTTTTGAAATTTGTGTTACATACTATTTTCAACATTATCAAATTTTGGAGTTAATTTAAGATATATAAATATCTTAGCTCATTGCAGAATTATATTAATGACATTTTTCATATTTACATGTTTAAAGAAAATATACTCAACGTCCATGTACTCAAAGTTATTGTTGTAAAAAATTCTTTTAATTCTATTCTGTATTTAGCCTCAGAATATTACATTCAAAGTATATGAGTTAATTTAACGCGTTTGGTAACTTGCATTTAAATTTTCCTTTACTCTAAAACCTGTATTGTTTATCACGTTTTTTCTGATATGTTTTTAAATCTTAGTTAAAATCATTTCTTTAATAGCTACAATAATTTTAAAAGTTTCATTGAAGAATTTAAATAAAATTTTATTTTCCCTTTGAATGTTTGAAAAGCATATAGATATATTTTTAAATTAGCCAGAAATAAGTTTGGTCGGTTGGAGTTTATTGGAAATGAATCCTCATGGAACATATTGCGCCATTCGATTTTTACAAATAATTCGTTCACAGCAGCAAAAATGACAATGTGCCCTTACTGCCTTTTCCGCTTAAGCGGTAAACCAATGAATTTTATTAAACACCCATGAGGTCATCCGCTCTAAACATTTGATTTGAAGACGGAAAACTCTAAAAGAGAGGAGATAACTAGCCTCTCACAAATTAAGGCTCTGCTTTGAAATTAGAACAACACACAGAAAATGAAAAACAATTGTTTTTTAATTGTTTAAATACTTTCTCCTTTATGCTATAGCATGTGCTGTGCTCTACCCTTTCTGAGAAACTTTTAGATGCGGTCGCCTTCAAGTGCTCTTTCTCAACCTTGATTAGTCAGTATTACTACCACACATTCGGTATTCTTATATATTCAGATTTTTTATGCTCTCTAATTCTCTTTGAAATAAAATACGGAATATTCATCAAGCGATTTAAGCAATCTTCAATACATTTATTTTGGATTTCAGGGCGGAAAAAGAAACTTTAAAAAAGTTAAAAGTATTTTTTAAGGTTAACAACGATTGTAATAATTTAGCAATAAATTTTAAAATCTTCAATCCCAAAATTTGATAAGCGGCAACGCCTACGTTGAAAACTAATTTAAAAAAGATTTTCTCTAATTAGTTTTGTAAAAATAAGAGTGCGCGAATCCTAGTATATGTTAATGTAAGATCAATTTTTGAATATTGTTTCAGTTATGATTTCACTATCTAATGAATGTCTTGAAAATCAGAATGCTATAAAAACAGTTATCGCATGTTTTGTAACATATTTTATCTTCATTTTACTGCGTATTTGTACAGTAATACTCTCTGAAATAATTTTTATTTAGGTCATTTAATAACTGTTAGCTTTTCTGCTATAATTTGATGCCTTTACCATCTTCTGTCGCGTGATAAGAACCAATAAAATATATTTATTCGCGCTACTTAAGTTTGAATAAACCGAACTAAACTAAACCATCGGAAGGCTACAAAACCTTTGTTTGGAAGTTGTAGCTTTTATTAATTTTTGGGCTACAGCATCATTTTATTAAACTGACACTCGTTTTGTTAATTTCTGCTTTTCCACGACTTCATATATCTTATATATATATAATAAATCCACATAATAACTATTTTAATTTCTAATTTTTCTGATTTAAACCTAATTATAATGCAACGCTAAAAGTACGAGAAGCGCAGTTTCTTGTTGATAAGAACATGGCATGGATTTAACGAGAAAGTACCTAATAATTCTGTAAAATTCTAAAAGTAAAATTCCGTCAATATAAATAGTTCTAAAACCTGCTTCAGAAATAAAAATATTTAATAATCTAGGAAACTGAACTTTTTGTCAGCGGAACGCAGTTTTTTATTTTTATTTCTGTAGCGGAATCTCGAAAATAATTATTTTGTCATTCGCCATTTTAAACTTTATAAAACATTAACATAGCTGTTGAAAAAATATAGTACCCATCCTCACGTTATCTCCCGCCAATAAGAGTTGGAAAGCTGTTATAACTATTTCAAAGAATTATTAGAAATCCCGATAATCTGCATAAGAAAAACGGCTCTTTCTTGCACAGAAGTAAAAAAGCCCACACACAAATTCACAATACCTCTTCTTCCAACTGCGGGGTGACAAACACAATGGACAGTCCAACGCTCCAATCACTAGTATGTAAGTTGCCCCGGAGAAAAGGAAGTTCCAATAGCCCGAGAATACCTGGGCCTGGCGGTAGAGATGCAGAAAAGTTTGCGAGTTATCTCGTAGTTTGTTGTTTGAGAAGCAAAAAAGTTCGCGAGATAATTCGGATTTGCCGCTGAGTCGTTTAACGCTGCAATACTTCTTGTCTTTCTATTAAAGAATAGACACTCCTCCATTCTTCTCTTTTATTTAACTCTTTAATCCCAAGTCGACTTTTTCCTTCTAGCTCCATTACCGGGAGTTTTTGAGTCAAAACGACATGAATTGGATTCTCCCAACATAGGTGGTCATGTACCCCACCAACCCTTACCCGTTTAATCCCTTTACTTTATGTTACTAAAATACTTGTATCTGTACTTTTGCACATTTCCAGAATTAGTAACGTTAGTTTAATTTCATAGTTCCCAAAAATATCCCTGTTGGAATTTTTTTATAATCATTAACTGTATTAAAATTCTTAATTATATATTCTGTGTTTTGCATTCATTTTTATTGTACTACCTTACTTCATAGCCATTCACAAAAATGTTATTCTTTGTATATATATATATATATATCCTTTCCCAAAAATAAATTTTTATTGCATATAAATCTTTGCATATAATATTTTCAATTAATCATCTTGTTTCATAATATCTTGTTTTATATTGCCCTTAGGTTATGCACTTTTATTATAATTTTTTGATTGGATAAATTGGATGTCATTAAATTAATTTTATCTGTTCTCCTGTGCGTGTTCATAAAAATAGGGAAGAAACTTATTTGATTTCATAATTCCAAAAAAAAAAGCCCAAGCAAGAATCTTACATAATGCTCAACTGCCTTAAAATTCCCAATTATAACAAATTATTACGATAAGAAAATATACGGTTATGTAAAACCGTATGTTATGTTAATCTTTTCAGAATTAAACAATTAAACACGTTCGTTACATACATTTAGTGCATTATCCTCTTTAAATGCAGTAATAAATTAAAACAATAAAAATTTTCATTAAAGGTGTAAACGTACTCGCATGTTAAGTAAATATTGTATATATGTAGATTATTTTATACTCAAAAATATAAAATAGTGTACCTCACACCTCCTCTCACAGACACTTCGCCTCATTATGTCAGCACGTGACACCAGGGGAGGAAGCGAAAAACCGGTAGAAAGAAAATCTCGGGAGTGACACTTATAAGGGACTTTTCTTTTCCGGACAGACTCGGGTCTGCCGCTATGGGAACAAAATATTCTCTCAGATTTCTCGGGCCTCACGCCAGGAGGGTTAAAATTGTGAAATTCTCAGGTCTATTAGGTCGTTCAATTTTAGTCGCTGAAGAGAGGAAGGATTTTAAAGTAAAATATGAGAGTATCGAAAATAGATTGCTAAACATGATTAATAGGACCGGGCGAGAAAAAAAAATTTCACTTCGGAATATTTCAGAATTACAATTATTGACTGTAACAACAAATAAAATATAATTCTTTATGTCATTTAAAGCATTTTGCCAAATCGAAGTATATGCAAATCTATAACGGCATAGAAATTAGCTATTGGGTCACGTCTAGAGTAGACAACCTCTGTATTGTTGCTAAGGGAAAGAAAAAAACCAAATCAGAGGTGTGTGTATCATTTCTCAGCAAGAGATAAATCTTAAGTAAATAGGTTGTAAATTCAATTTAACTTATACACAAAAGTTAAGTGTTTCTGTTGGCACTCGCCACCTAATATTCCCTGGGATTGAATTGTCAACAGGTTAATTGACAGAAGAACATGGTGCGGTCAACATGAATATATAAGGGGCGATTTCTCGTCAAATCTGGTATTTATGGCTGTTGTTCTGAAACAGCTGTTTGGCGAGTATTGGATTATAATAATTGTATAATTTCCGTCTTTTGTGTGTATTTGCTCTAATGCCACCTGACAGGGGGTTTTGCATTTGTTTTTTCTATGCCATTAAAAATGCCCCAATTATCTGCATGAAATATTATCCCCTCATCCTGTTTTACAATCCGATTATTTATTTTATGGTTCCTTAAAATGTCTACGGTGTGTGTTAATAACCATGTAATTAGATATGCAAAAAGTAAAGTATTCAAATAGTTTTACAGACGAAAATAATTAAATTCTAAGTCAAAGTGAGATATCAGCTATGTATAGTAAAATATGTAGATTTGAAAATATATAAAAATTTCTACCACTTTCAAAAGTGTTGACATTTTTATATAAGATTTCGATTTGAAAGTATATAAAAATTGTTTTATCACTTTTGATATTGCAGGAATTTCTATATAAGATTTCAGATTTCATATTTAGAAATAGGCTGCAGAACATCTATGGTTTCTTTTATATAAAGCTTAGATTTTTATTTCTGGGCTGGTAGATGAAAATTAGTGTTAAAGTCATTTGGTACGGATGTGATTTGAATACGTGACTTTTACAATATAAGAAACTAAAAGTTCTAAGATTGAATTATTAGTACTGTCAGATACAGCAGAGAAATAAGAACAACAATCGATGTACAAAGAAAGTATTTTCTACCTTTGTCTCAGGTCTCTTCTCAACCCACGGAATAAAGCAAGTTTCCGTAGTTGAATCAGCACATTACTATATCATTAATACTTGAAATTAAGTCATCTCCATGGGAGGAGCTACATTAAACAACCTTTTCGCCACTACTGTATGTTCGAAAACATGTATCATTGTTATGACAAGTCAAATTAGGTATTATTACTTTCTCGTATACGAAGTATACAAAGAGAAAGTATTGTAATCGTCAAAAACTTCGAACTCGAGATTTTGACGAATCTCCACGTTTTTGACCTCCCTGAGATCGAAAACCACAATTTTGGAATTATGTCTGTCTGTGAACACGATAACTCGAAAACTATTAGAGCTACGGAGATGAAATTTGATATGTGATCTTTACACATAATTTGTAGGTTTCTATCAAATTTTGGACAAAATCCGTCTACGGGAAGTCTGCCTGTCTGTCTGTCCGCGGTCATGCGAATACTATAACTCAAAAACTTCAATAGCTAGATGGATAAAATTTGGTACACAGTTTTATCATCATGAATGAAGGTCTATATTACATTTTGGGCCAAATCCGACAAAGGGATGACTGTCTGTAGGTCTGTATAATCGCATACTTGTTTTATTCAAGTTAGTATTGCTGGCGTTTGACCTTGACGGTCTACAAAGGAAATTGTAGCGAACCGCAAACACGTGCTTCGTAAATTATGGCAACACGAATAGAAAATTCGTGCTGACATGCTCCAGATGGAAGGTATTGAGAAATCTTGCATGATATCCGTAGTAAGATTTCTTACTCAAAAACGTTAAATAAAGTACCTCAGCGCGCGTAAAAATTGAGAACATACGCTTTTCTTTTTGAAAAATATTAAGTTTCAGGAATTCGTGAATTTTATATGTTTCTTTGTAAATCACCATTCAGAATTTTTTTCTCAAAATAACAATTCCTTGGGTAAATACCCCAAGAATATTTACCTACTGGGTGTTTACCCACCCCATATTACTGGTCGTATGCGAAAAAGTTTCGGGGAGGTCACTCCCGCTGGTTTTTGATTTGCTTTAATTAAGGATGAGGATATATAGATAATTCCCGTTTGCATGTGATAAACGATAGCAGCGCCCTTGTTTGTGGAAATTTGAATTAATACTTCGATTCACCCATTTCCAATGAAAACCAATCTAAATTACGCCATATTGCATATTTGATATGGATAAATGGAAAGTTTATTGTTGTTTATTCCTGATATTTTATTTCCATACCAATTATTATATTAGAGAATTATGACGAGCACATTAGGAATAAATCGATGACTTCTGCTAAGTACCTATTATTCAAGATTCCTCGAGATAAGAATGACATGTTTAAAATGTTTTCGAAACATTTATCAAATGCGATTTAAATCAATTACAAATTTGTGAAATTTTAAAATATTATTTTCTGTTTTATATTTTTTAAATGAAGTTTCGTTTTATTTGTGTGTGCAATAGCATTTGTAATTTAAGATGCTTTTCCCGTAGAATAATCTGAGAAAATCTGCACTACTCTTTTAAGATTTTTACTTTCCCAAATTTTGGTATATTTATTTTAAAGTGATATGACTTGGTTATAAAAATAATTTTAAAGATATTGATATATCTTTCGCTATTACCGTCAAAAATCATAACTTATTGTTATAATTTTACTTATTTTGAACTGATATCTTTACTTACGATGAACGTTTTTTAAAAAATTTAAAATCAGGACACAATTAAAGAGAAATAATTGTGAGCACCTTCATCATATTTTCGAAATTAGTAAAAAATTATTATAGCAGTAATAGTAATGAAGCGAAAATGAAGATTAGTTATTGATAAAACACATATAATCGTACCGAAAAATGTTTAGTAACTTAGCAAATCATTTACCCTTTTTTAAAAACATTTTCTTAGAAATTTCTAAAGAATTAATTGATTTCAGCAACAATTCAGTTTTTGGACGCTTTGATAAAATTTCATTCAATAAAGATCAAAATTATTTTCGGTATTTAGCATGTACTTTTAAGTTTCAACATGTAATTTAGTTTTATCTCTGGTCCGTTCTGTTGGTCATTAAACTAAAAGCTTGTTCGGTAGCTCAATTAAATCCTGGCAAACACAGACAATATCCTTCTAATTTATCATTATAGGAAAACATTTTTATTGATAGCTGTAAATATGTCATTCCTTATATGAGATATTGGTGCAGAATTTGTTCTCCATTGGTCAATTTTTCTTTCCGTAATGTCTCGCAGAACAAAGGATGTTCTCATCAATTAGTTCGTTTTCAACCAAATTGATTTCCGAGAAATTTTGAAGAATATAATGCCTGCAAACTGTGATGGGTGGGTAATGTTGTACAAACAGTGAATAGGGTATTTGAAAACACCAATTAAACATTTCCACTACTATACTTATGTGGGTGCCGCACTGATATGCTGAAGATCGGCCGTCTATGGCGGCCTGTTGCACCTTAAATCAGTCATCGGGTATCAAACATTCTTCCACTTGTGTGGTTCGATAGTTTGGAGAGGGAGTGCCAGCTCAGGTGTCATCTTCTTCATCTGACCGCAGTTCAGACTTACGAGGTCACTCTCAAATTATCCCTTGTGTTGCTTCTAAACGGGAAGTTTATTAACTAAACTTAGCCGCACTGGTATGAAATATATCTTACGATTACTCGAATCAGTTTTATTTCCTTTTAGTTTGATGAATCCCAATAAATGGATGCAAAAATTGCAACATTCAAATCATCTAATGACTGGTTCGAAAAAGCAACAGTACATAAGCTATTACTGTCCTGCATTTTGTTCTAAAACAAGTAAATTTGGCATTGCAACATGTTTTAATCTATTTGAAAGTATAGTCGCAGAAAAAAATAGATCCACACATCATTATTCTGCGATCGTTCATTGGGCATTAATGAAAAAGTACCGAAATTCAGAAAATAATGTATACTAAAATATTTTATGAGTAACAATTTCATTAGGGTTCATCAATTTTTCTACCCATCATCCCTTCAACCAATGTCATCCCATCGTAATCCTTCAGATAAATGTTGTCATGTACTCATTTTTAAAAACTGGCTAGCTCGACATTTCGTTACAAAGTTCCAACTTTTGGAATCAGTAGACGCTTTCAAAGGCTTTTTCATGCCGTTTGTCCAATGACTTTAAAGGAGGTTAGCTCCGAGAATTTGCGTATCAAATTCTGATGCAAGACGTTTTGTTAATTTTCACATTTACTGCGTAATTCATATAAGAATTTTCTTATTTGGCAATGTAATCTCTAATTGTCTGTTTTTTTTTCACACTTAAATTTCTGAAACCAGTGAACTTCACAGATTACTTCATTCCGAAGTTTCAATTATTTTTCACTTTATTTAAGTTTTAGTTAATAGGATGTTTATACACATGTCAATTTAACTATATTTTTTTATGAAGGAACACCTAATTAACAAAAATTGGTAAAATCAATTTACATTTGACATTTGGCCCATTTTTGTCTTTTTTTAAAAAATGTTCGGCCTTATTTTCCCATTTTGATCACACAGTGCTGGTGCCACTAATTTGGATTATAGCAATAAGGAGAAAATCTGATGAATATTCAGAGTAGGTATTCCCTCACATCAACTTGTGTTTGAAGATTTCACGCTGCACCCTGTATGTGAAATGCATCAGGCGAAAGCAACGCCGCTCTTCGTGAATTTCAAAAATTTCGAAAAGGTCCTCTTTCATATAATGCATTGAAAGGAATGATTCAGAACAACAGCAAAAAAGGCACCATCAGTTCGAAAAATTAAGAAGAAAAATATTCAAAAAATGTTCTTCATCGTAAGGGGAACATGATGACCAGACTTCATTTCTATATGCATCGACAATGTAGGTAGTTTCCAGTAACGAGTCACAACTGCTTAATACGCTATTTGAGACCTTGGAATCTGATAACATTCCTATTCTATTGGCGGTTACTAGTGAGAGAAGTCCCAGATCAAAACCAGAAATGAAATTATTGGCTGAAATTACTTTAATGACGTTATTTTATTGAAACTTTTATTTTAATAATAATATGAAATATTATTAACAATCCTATAATTGTAAGAATGCATATGTTTTTATTATTAATTCTTTTATAGATTATTTTTATTAATTTTAATTCAAAATTTATAAAACTCGTTTAATTTATTATTGTTTTCTACATTTGCGTAAACCGGTGACAGAACAGAAAATCATTAATGTTGGCATTGAAGCTTTTAAAGATACACAAGACACACCTATTCGTCGTCTGTTGCAAATAATTTTTTCTACAGTTATTTCCGTCAGGTAACCTTTTCCTTTAATACAGTATTGTTCTGAACGCTTAAGATATGCTATTACGTATTTGCTTATGTTACATGTTTTTTTCTTTTCTTTTCCAATATTATACAGAACATACAACTTATTTTTTCAGTAATATATCTGAAACTTCCGTCGTCATTAAAATTTTTAGACATTTTACGCACCTTTTTAAGAAAACAAAAAATTTATATAAATTTCCATTTATTGAATCGGACGTCTCATTGCGAAGATTATCGTGTATGTAAAAATCATTCAGATTTCTTCATCCGCGGCGCTTTGAAAATGAAAGCAGTTTTCTATTCTGTAATAAGTAAACTAGTGATGGGAAAACCTGTTCATTTGAAAGATTCGTCTCAAAATCGTTCGTTCATCATTTTGACTCGTTCGTTTCAAGTCGTTCGCGAACGAACGATTTAGGCTCTTTCGTTTGCGAACGAATGAGTAAGGCTCTTTCGTTCGAATTCATTCGTTCCTTATTTGTAACTCACTACGTCACTGATCGAGCTCTTGATAGATCGCAGTCGTTGGGGGATGTCTCTTTCTTCTGAAGGGGGCATGAACTGTTATTCTGTCATGAGATTCCAGGAAGTTCTGAGTAAGAGAGCAGTACTTTGTTACATATAATACCAGAAATATGGGGGTTATAGACTTGGATGTTCCCTCTCCCTTCTCGGGAGACGGAGCGTTGCCCTCGGAATCGCAAGGCCTCACATCCAGTTTGTGACGTCACTGAAGACGATGGTCGATCGCCGAGAACTGAATTCGGCTTTCACCGTATCGCGATGTTTACAAATGTGGTTTTTTTTTCACTCT
This sequence comes from Araneus ventricosus, assembly GCA_013235015.1. Taxonomy (NCBI): domain Eukaryota; kingdom Metazoa; phylum Arthropoda; class Arachnida; order Araneae; family Araneidae; genus Araneus; species Araneus ventricosus. The sequence goes on from BGPR01027952.1 coordinate 13,350, forward strand.
CGAACAAGTGACCATTATGTCATTTCCGAACACTTAATTAGAAAGTAAAGAATATAAAATGGTATTTAATTTAAACCTTTTTCTACAACATATTAAGAATTTAATTTTCATATATTTGATTGCTGTGGATCTTTTCTACAGCTTATACGAGTTTTTATACACATCGATAAAATTGCATTTGCAGTATTAAAAAAATATTTCATATAAAAAACAGGCACAGAGAAAGAAACACAGAATCAAAATATATTTTATTTCAGCACAAATGAAGAATTGTTTCTGTTATTTTAATTTCAAAAATTAATTAAAATTTATCAATTGAAGTTAAACATAAGTAATATGTATTTTTCACCCTACCTCATTTGCTATTTTAATTCAAAAATCAAATTTTTTACATATATTAGTTGATGGTTCATTTTAATATATTGACAATTTATTCACTATACTAGCTTTCAAATGTATGAAGTAATAATTTATTTAAGAGATATTGAGCTAATTTTATACTATCAATAATATTGTATTGTAGTATTATACAGATATTTCATAAACAAAACAGACACAGAGAAAGAAACACACAGTGAGAATAAAAAATATATTTTATTTCAGCACAAATGAACTAGAAACATATTATTTTTGTTCATAAACTTTATTTTTAATTTACACTCGCACAAACAGAAAGTAAAGTGTTTTGTATAGCATTGAATGATAACATTAAAATAGCAAATTATGTTTTAAATAAGAATTTTACACACCACCTTAATCACCATTTTATTTCAGCAGCCAAATTTTTTTACATTTATTAATAAGTGGTGGTCATAGGTGGTTTTGCCCCCAAATAATTAAATATTGATTTCATTTAATATATTAACATTTTATTTAATATACTAGCTTTAAAAAATGAAGTGTTAATTTAGTTGCTAGTGATATCAAGCTAATTTTGTAGGATATTAAACTAATATGCATTTAATTTGAAAATGGCATTTTTATACAGACGAGAAAACACACACACGAGATTCATAATATATTTTATTTCTGGTTAGAAAAAGTAGAAATATGCTATTTTGTTCCGACACTTAATTAAAACAGAAAAGGTGGCATGCACCCTCCTAGATACCTTAAAACGGGTCAATGAAGACGATGGTTGATAGCCGAGAAATGAATTCGGCTTTTACACTATCTGCGATGTTTACAAATATATACTCTTTTAAAATTCACTTTCGAAAAAAGAAATTGCTATCTCATTCTCTATTTTGTAACATTTTCCTACGCAAAATTAGAAAGTGAAGAATTTACAATGGTAGTTATTTGACCCTTTTCATGCATGAAACTGTTGGGCTATAAAATCTGAGGTTGTTAATTTTCGATAGTTTTATGGCGAAAGTTCCAAAAAAGGCGATTTCTCAGATGCTGAAGTATGTGTTTTTAGCCTTCAAAAATCTTTAACTCAGCTTGAAGAAAAAAGTGGCAAAATATCTGGAATTAACGTGGAGGAAACTTTAATAGCGGATCTTATGGTTTTTTCAGGAGTTACTTCCAGAAGAAGATATTCGGTCCGAAATCACAGACGAAATGGAAATTACTGATGATACAGATCCATCGCAATCTTTATTGAAGTCAGAGGAAGCTCTTCAATCAGTTCAGTCCTTAAGGGGATTTTTTTCAAAACTTTCTTCCACGAATGATGTTCAGTTTCGTGCATTAAACTCTATCCTAACCTTGTTAGTTGACTTAACAGTTAAAAAAATAAATGAGCAAACGAAAATATTGAATTTTTTCTATAAAACTGTTTCTCGGTATGTGACCATTTTATTATATAGCTCAATTTTCAAATTTTTGTATGCTTTAACAATCATTAGCACAATGGTGATGCTTTTTTGCAAAATGTAGATTGTTGTAATGTGCCCACATTGAAACAACCAAAATTTAAGGTTTTTTTCATCGTAATTATATCGCCCCTCGACATAAAAATACATCCCTCTATAACTGTATTTTTATTTTGACTCCAAAATATTGTTGTAACGAGATATTATTGTATTTCATCGATATATTTTAAGAAGCTAGCAAAATAATGGTAAGTTCCGTATCTATGAAACAATTTATCCACCCTAAGTTAAATGAGAGCAAATATTGAAATCAAATATTTCTTTTCAGCCGAACTGAATAGTCCGTGAAGTGTTTTAATAAATGTTTCACTACATTAAAGTTTGACAGACAGGTTACATTAAATTCAATTTTTCAACATAACAGAAAGTAGATCTGCACACAATCATTTCGCCATAACTTCTAAGAACAATTCTAACAACAATATAACGGACGACTCTAGGAAAATATATTTATTTTCAGGTTGAAAATCTTAAAATTAACTTAAATTTCTTCTGATCTGAAAAGATTTCAAGGAAGGATTTCTTCTTTAGTAAATATTATGTTTTATTCTCAAAATAAAAAATTTCAAAATTTTAAGCTAATTTTATTTTAAACGTAAAACAGAATTTTATGTTTAGAATAAATTGAGATAGCAATTTTAGATTTCATGGAATTTAAGTGACGTATGACATTTCCTTCCTGAAAGCAAGTGCATTTTCTAAGAATTAACCAGCAGCTGTTGTTGAAATCAATATAATGACTGTTTTCTTCCTGATTTTCGCCAGATCAGGAATATCTGCCACCCATAACCACCTCACCCATTTCCACTCATCAAAACCACCACCCGACATCCCAACCAATGCCCAGACCACTTATTGACAGTTAAAAAATGCATATTACAAAATAATAAAAGAAAACGGTCTCTAAAAGAACAGTCCATGAAAAGTCCACAATAATGGCTTTCAATGGTTACATTCATTTTTCTCAGCATTTTTTTCTACCAGATGTTTGACTGGATGGAGGCTGGTGGCATGACAGCATTCGTTGTCATGCCCCCAGCCTCGCCGTAAAAGTTATGGCCCCCAGGCCCAAAAAGTGAACAGAGGACAGAGGAAAACAGTTGCCCGGAAGACGAGGTGGAAGACGCCACTTAGTATGGTTTTTTTAAGAGGTACAGAATGGACTCCGAGATATAATTGCAGTGATTATAAATAAGGAATAATATTAATATTAAACTTTGATCCTATATGCATATATGTACAGATTTCATTTTTTCTCAAGATAAAAATACTAATAAATTAATGTTAGAAAAGAAGAATTGCTGGAGTAGACAGTACGACATTCGTGCTCTTTCGTTATACGACACTTGTCGGAAAACAAATATGTCAATATTCAATTTTTTTCTAAAATACAATTCAGACATTTATAATTAAAAGCTTTCGGATATTCTGAAGCAAGGAAACTTTTAAAATATTATATTTTAACTGTATTCTCTTGAAAATTATTTTTGCAGTACTGGTCGTCTCTAAACTGACGAGCCGCCAATGTCTGCGAAAGGGGCTGAGCAGTTTAGAACAGTAACTCAAAGACAGGGCGTGGAGAGGAGCAAGCAATTGGGCGCTGACTCGAAAGTACTTTATCGTCGCTACGCCACTGGTTCAGAGTTTATTAAATTATTTTCAACACTAGATGTACTGATGCCGCTCTGTTCACATATAGTAATATGAAACTGTGGACATGTCTACAAAACGCGTTCATTTTAATAGTGACCGAATACCTACTTTCTACATCGACATATACTTCCATTGGGAAAAATGTTCCAAATGACATAATAAATTACAATCTATGTTGTTTGAGTCAATAAATGTACAGAAGCGAAAATTACGAAGTCTGAATTTGTGTACAGTCCCCCTGGTCCTATCAATCATATTTAGTAAAATATTGTTGACGCATTAACAATTTAAATACAAAATGTTTCCACTCTTCTGCGGCTAAAAGTGTATGAGTTATGAAGCTTTAAATTGCGTTATTTTAAGCCACACGACGGCCACCTCGAACGTGAGTTTCCCGTTTATTCGGGAATTTCCTAGAGGTAGTCATTGAAATGGTCTAAAATTGTAATATTCAGAGTTTCATAACTATATCAGTTTCATTGAGAAGAGTGATTCTTCATTTTTAAATTGTTAGTATATCAGGAATATTTTACTAATATGATAATACGACCGAAGGACTGTAGAAAAATCTGGATTTCTAAATTATTTTAGCAGTGCATTTATGTACTCAAATAGCATAATTTATAATTCTGTACGTCATTTAAAATCGTTTTTCCACCTGGAAGTATTAACTTATGTCAAAAGCTTTAAAAATTAGATACTGACCAAGATTAGAGTAGACACCCTGTATAATAAACAGATGAAACCGACTTTTCATGGTCTCCCTAATAACAAATATTATACGATATCTACAAGACGCTGTTTGATAATCTGAATGCTGTATAATATCGTGAAGATATCATCGGAATATTGTAGACCGTCTTGTGCTAATAGGGCATCATATCTTGTACCACGTAGATGGTTCTTATATGTTAGTTGATTGAGCTTATAAGGAATTATCTGTTGTAACTTTCAGAGAAAAGAAGAACTATTACGACTGGCCGGACACTGAATGAATCCTATTAGCACATGATGCTCTACAATATTCAAACGATATCTTTACGATGTTGTGCGGCATTCAGAGTATCGTTGCAACATCGTGGAGATATCGTAAAATATCCTGGGCTAATATGGAAATGTATTAATTTCTTAATCTCTTCCATAACCAATGATTTACAGTTTTATAATAAGATAATGAATAATCATTCTTATGTTTGGTGAAAGAAGAAATTAGTCTCTATTTAGTTATTGCAAACGATTATTAATGTGTCAATTAACTTTTATCCAGCAACTTCGAAGTCTAATCTTCCTGATGTTTTAAAAATATCGTATATTTCTTGAAGTCTTAAGTGATGTGAAATTTAGATTCTAAATTTTAAGGCATTATGCGTAAACTCCGGCGGAGGTTTATGTTTAGTACAAAGGTATGTTTGAGACATATGCTCGCTATAAAGCCGCTTTCTCTCAAATTGAGAATAAAAAATTTGAGAATTAATTCTCGAATTGAAGATTAGACATTGAGTCGGTCTCTCCGCCCACTCTGATGACTCTAAGGGAGAGAGAGAAGAACGCAGGCAAACAAACATAGTCACTTACTTAGATGTATTGCTTTAATGTAATTGTTGCTATTCAAAACATTCAGCAATGAAATTATAAATAATACAGTTCCAGACCAATCTCATTCCCAAAAAGTAGGATACTGAAAACCTTCAAATGAACCTTAACGGTTTTATCTATATTTAACTTTTGTTTTCTTCGTAAAATATTATTAGTGTTTTATAGTAATATAATTAAGAAGCTTCAATACCATAATAAAGCTTTTTTCCTATTTTCAGTTCATGTTGAATTTTTTTATTAATTTTCTATTTATTTATTTTTGGCATTAATGATAATCTGCGACTGGTGGATGAATCTTTTTCATTAATTCTGTGTCTTTTCCGCCCATTTGAATTCTGCATATCGTCGATACAAATACGAACTATGGCATACGCTATAGGATTAGATAATTAATTCGATAGAAGGCAATTGTATTGATGATAAAAACAGATTTTCTCGAACTTGCATCATATGAAGCATCAAATGCCTGACAGACATATTTCTTAATACTCTGCCAATAGATGGCGCTCCCCATTCTATTGAGAGACTTTCCTCTGATAAAGATGAATATAAGTAAAAAAATTAACCTGCAGATCCTGAAGATTTTAAATTTTCAACACATGGCGTGGTGAAAAATTAACGTGGCCTTAGAGCTGGAGTATAAATAAAATAATGCAGAATTTTAAAAAACTAATTAAAAGGAAATTCACTTTCTTTAAATGTTTCGAAAATTTTGATGAAATCTTCAAAGCCGAGATAATTTTCCCGCTTTTACTTACAAATTTAAAGAACTCGAAGAATGGAGCGTTGTGAGAATTCTTATATCCCAAATCGACTTGCAACCAATATTTTAACCCTTTAAGAGGTATATTAAAATATTTCTGGAATGGAGATGAATTATTAAGGAAATATATTCATATAACCGATTAGATTATATTCATCTCTTTTGTTATTTGATTTAAGTTATTAATAATTTATTACCAAATGTGGAACTTCTTTTGCTTTGAGAGAAGTAATTGAAACATTTCAGATCATGTTTCAAAACGTTTGGCGAGAACTTACACCAACCTTCTCTTCAGAGTTAGGTATTAGCACATTCATAACTAAGATAGCAATAATAATAATTAATACACATAAATAATAAAACCAAATTATGTGATCAAAAATTTTATTTTTTCATTTATTTATTTTCGTTTTCTAAAGTCATTAAGAAATTACCCTATTAGCACCAGATATTACAGGATATTTCCACTATATTTTTCGATATTCTAAATCCCGCAATACATTGTAGCAATATTGTAGAGCATCTTGTGCGAATAGGGAGTAGAGGCCGATGTGGCCTAATGATAAGCTCCCTGCCTGGTGGAATTTGGAATTTTATTTTATTTACAACCCGCTCCGGCCCAGCCTACCCAGGAGATTGTAAGGCCTTCCACAGGACGGAGGGGAAGTGGAATTTGGAATGGAGAGCCTCAGTTTCGAGGCCCGATACCACTGTCGATCCGTCGTTTATTGGGCCCGTTGCCCAATAAATCATACATAGGGGGACGCTGATGTGGGGTGGTAGTTTTGAGAGGCAGCAGCAGGGAAGTTGATATAACTAAAAGGAATGTGAAACAGTTTATATGGAGCAGCTGTAAGCAGAAGTAGTGAACTTTCTTATCATGAATGGATATTGATGGATTTGGTGGCAAGTATACTTCTCACGCGGCTTTGAATTTTAAAATGTGTTACAGATTTTATCTTCCATGAATGCATAAAACATTACGGAATTTCAAATGCTTAAATAAATTATATTTATACATCTATATTACATTTCTAGTTACGTAGTTTAATAAAACGATTTGTTTGTCTGACTACAATAAAAAAAATTATCATCTGAAAA
>BGPR01027953.1:0-20340 GCA_013235015.1 Araneus ventricosus
TCAAGAAACCTTCGTACCGAATTCGAAGAAAACCGAGCAACGTGCTTCGTCGTGGTTGTGCACCAAACAAATATACAGACAGACGAAATGTTGAACGGTCGAGTTGAAACGGAGAGGTATGGTAAGAAGACAAACAAAAATCTCAAAATGTTTTGAAAGTTAGTGACAAACTAAAAGTAAAATTAAATCTTCAGTTGGGTGCAGTTATGCCATCAGGAATTAACTGCTTGCCCTCTCGCTCCGGTGGTGTGGAAGTTCAGAAAAGGAGATGCCGGCTCTTCATCTGACCATGACTCAAGGTAATGAATCTCCCAAAATAACTCTCGTGCAGCTTCGAAACGAGATGTTAATCTAATTAAACTGAACCAAAACGGGAACCGACTGCCATTTTATAGATCCCGGCTCACTTCAGAAAACTGTATCTAATAGGAAGACAAAACGCACGATTTACTTTCTAATCAAATTCTCTAACGTTTCAGCGGCAATTTGTTAAAAAATTAAAAACTGGGGGGAGGGGTGCTAGGGGTATTGAAACTAAATGAATAGACGTTATTGTTAAACGAACACAAAATTTATTAAGATGCTAATTATACTTACAAAATTTATTTACAATTTAATTAATAATTTAGAAGGGAATCATTTATTATTTAAATAAAATAAGCAATTGCTTTAAAAGCATAAAACTAAAGATATTATTATCATATACAAGACAACAACCGTTTGGCTTAAGAAAAGAATTTTAAACACATAGCCACTCCATGTCTTGGGAACAATATGCAGGAGCCTGCTAGACCGCATCCTTCAGTATCGGCTGTAGCGGGAAGAATGTTCGTCCCCGTAGACTCTGGAATTTGCTGTTTTCAGCGTTTTCTGCAACTGTCCTTCAATCGTGTTTCAGCCGTCACGTGCTGCCCTCTGGGTGTATGGGTGTTAATGAAGTTCTCAGAGGAGATACAATGAAATATAAATTCTCCTCTACATATTTGACTACTCCCCCCCCAAAAAAAACAGCCCTGTAGGAGTTGATGCAATTTAAACTTATTTTTTGACATTCGTCCCATATTTTATTTTTGATAAAATTTTAAATTTATTTACTGATATGCTTTTTTCCCCTCAGGATCTCATGAAAATGATGGGGATGACAGATTTCACGTATTGGTCAAGCACGTTTTTGAATTACTTCGTGATTGCTTTGATCACTGTGCCCATCATCACCATCGCTTACAAGGCTACTCTAAAGAATGGGACGGCGCTCTTGAAGCATTCCGACGGCGGGCTTGTATTTCTCATTCTGTTACTATTTATGATCAGCCTTATATTATTCTGCATGACCTTCAGCATATTTTTCAACCGAGGTAAGTTTTTGTTTTAATTTGTGGGAGCTTATCCCAAGATAGCACGTAAGTTTGCAGCAAGTTTGATTTTGACTTGATATTGCATCGTCATAGCAAATTTGACGCGTCAAACTAGAAGCGAATTCGTGGCAAGTTCGCCGTGACAACTAGCGCCACCCTCGCTTGCAAAACGCGTTTGCCACAAGTTCGCCGTGACAAATAACGCCACCTCCCTTGCATTGCAAGCTTGCTGCAAGTTTTCAAAACAAGCTTGATGCAAAGATAGCACAAAGAGATAATGATCTGTTTTCAAAAAACATCCTATTTTTAATAGCATCTCCTAGACTGTCCTTCTTTTTATTAATTCAATAAATCAATGATAATTTGAAAAAAAACTAATAAGATCTTTTTATAAAAAAATTACTTTTGAAAAATTCTCCATCTTTTTGCTAAATATAGAACTCGCACTTTAAAGAAAACTATATCGCCTTTTTCTGAATGTTGAAATTTTAGCGTTTATAAACAAAATTAAACCGAAAAAACAGTCAATGTTTGTTGAAAATAAACTCATACATTTTGTCCCATTTTAAAGTAATTACTTTTGAACTTTAATTTCATAATTTATTCTACTAGCAAAATGTAGTTATTAGCGAAAATCGCTCTCTCTTTGACTTCAAATCATATTCTCAACTCAAAATATTAACGAAATCAAGAAAACACTTTAAAATAAATCGTATACGAATCGAATCGAACGATGCATTAGCGAAATCTATTTTCTCCTCTCAGAGTTTAATTGGCCAAATGGTTAGCGCGTGAGCTTCGGAACCGGTCAATCGCAAGTTCTATTCCGGGTTGTATTCGTCCTCTGTTTTCGCTATAATTTGCAAAGAGTTTGACGCGGCAAGCTTGCTGCAAGTTCGTCCTATGGTGAGTTCGAAGTTTGCGTTAACTTGCTGCAAGCTTGTTTCACACTTGCACTCTTGTCGTGTCAAACTTGCAGCAAGCTTAAAGATTTGCAGTGCAAGTTTGATTCAAACTAAAATTGCTATCTGGGATTTAATTTAAAATTTTACAGAGTGTTTCATATTGAATGGGCCAAAAATAAAACATTCCTGTGAACACTGTAATTAATTTATTTAGATAATTCCAATTTACCTTGAAACTACAGTTATATAAGTTTCTACAGATGTTTGATGCGTGCTCTTCCGGTGAGACGGCAAATGTCTACGCGGTAGTTAAATTCCTGCCACACTCGTGATAGGAGATCCCCTGTTAATGCGTTCAACACGTTAGTTATCCGCTGCTTCAGTTCCTATAAGTACCGAGGAAGTAGCGGCACAAACACTCTGTCTTTGACGAAACCCCAGAGGCAAAAATCGCAAGGAGTTAGATCTGGGGATCTCGCCGACCAACAAAGCAATGACAAATGTCACTCCACTTTGGCAAGAAAATTCAGCCATTACACATATGACGATACAATAGGATAAAGAAGAGAAGTTATTTTTATCGTAATTGGAGTTTTTCATCAATCTGCACCATAAGGGAAGTAACATTTTAATGCCTTCTTGCTACATTTCTGCTAGCTTTCACGCAAAGTGAAAAAATACCTGGTACAGCATTTGAACTGCTATAAAGAAGGGTAAAAAATTACATGAAAGATTTAAGAGATTGTAAATAAAGTGATATAATAACAGAAAAAGCTTGCCAGTCTATTGAAGATTTCTTACCGATTGAAATATACCTTTGTCCACTTTCTGTAAGTGATGCTGGTTGGAAATTCATACAATTTTGAATATTCATTTTAAAAGAAAATTGTTGAACCTTACTGGCGAAAGACGGTTTAATTTCGTAGAGAGCAACTATTTGTTGTTCTGCTGAAACTTTGAAATCAGGGCATTCATTTTGATTCACCACGTATATTGAAAGAATTTATTGTATAGCAGCATTTTCATATAGAACGCTGAAACTTGCAGCGGTAGATCGTGATCCTACATGGAAAATCAGCTCAAATGTTGTTTTTGAGACAAGTCAATTTCATATTAAAAGTAAACATTCTATTTTGTACTTGAGTTGAAACAGCATACGCTTGCTGGAATTTCAGCGCAAGCTTCGGACGTTAACCCTTTGAACGACAAAAATATTTCAGCTGAATGCTTTGCAAACGGCCTCTCTGTAGCTAAATGGTGAGCGCGAATGTTTCGGAGCCGGTTTTCGGGTAATAAATAGAGAGCAACTTTCTACGCCGGAGCAGGTTTAAGAGTAATAATCGAAGAACGACTTTCTGCGACGGAGCCGGTTTTAGAATAATCATCAGAGAGCAACTTTCTACGTTTCAGCCGGTTGAAGGTTTAAAGGTTTTCTATACGAAGAAAGCAGCTTTGGAATTAGTGGTGAATGATTTAGCTGATTTTCCATGCACGCCCACGAAATGTTCACTCATTGTAACTTGCCCACCGTAAAACAGAAATGACGCTATTAGAAGAACCCGATGATATTCATTGCACCAGATGCTATTTCATTGATGTATTATAACTTATACGCGGCGTAGCCACCACCAATTTTTTATTATTCAATAAATTGTTATGTTTTATGTAGTACTAGCCGCCTTCGACGGAAATATAATTTCAATTGAATCTCCTGTGTATAATTTGATATTCATGGTTCCCTTAACAAAGTAATATTAAATTCCAAATCGTGATAGACATTTAACTCACGTTCTTTCAGGAGCCTTGCACCTGTTCTGTTCGTTGTCTGCATGAACGTTCTTAATGGAGTCCAGTAACTGTCTGTGACATGTATCATACAATGGCATCATCTTCACTCTCTTATTCCTCTGGAAAATATGCATTTGATTTTAACTTTGCAATGCCGCGGCACATTTTACTTCCAGCAGCATTTTAACTGAATGAAAATATGCTGATAAAAATATGCTGATAAAACCTACTACTAAACATAAAAATATATATTACCTTAGCTTTGAACAATGGAAGAGAAACACGCGAATAAATATTTGTTTAAACAATGAAAACTGTATTGCGACAATGAAGAGTATTGTTGTCAACTATGCCAAAAAATATTTTTAAAAATTCATTAAAATTAGAGAAAAATTTGTACGGCAACTTAATTGATGTCATTGAAAAGGTAGTTGTTTGCACTTTCAGATGGCCTAAAAATCATTTTTATGCTCTAATATTTTCGGAGGAAAATGCCAACATTTCGTTTAATTTTTAATTAATTAAAATTCTAATTAAAATTTTAAAACAGGGCTCCAACCTGCACATTCCTACCCTCCAAAGTATGTTTGTGCCAAATTCCGTGGCTCTAAGTCCAGTGATTTGCCCTGTAGAGCGCCAACACACACACAGACATTCTCCTATATTATTAGTAGAGATGTGCTGTTGCAAACAATTTTAAGGAAAAAAACAACCTTACAAAATATTTTATATTAATGTAATATTGAAAATTATCTGTATAGATTTTTAAGTTTTGATGAGACTCGTTTCTTTTCTTTCAGCCGTGTTTGCAATAATTGTTTTACTAGTTGTCTACATTCTTTCTTTTACACTTCTGTCTGTGAAACTTCTCGACCCATTTAACGAGTCGGCGTACTTCTCAATGAGTGTGATTGGCAAATTAGGAATCTGCCTTTTTCCTCAAACTGCGTTAGTTACTGCCATCTTCCTTATTTCTTCCTATGAAGCTAGTGGTAAGTATGCCAATTTATTTTAATAACATTTAGTACCACAGCGGTTTATTTTAAAACTTTTCTTTCATTAAATGTCTTTTCTTGTAACCTTGGAAAGCGTTCAAATTTGATAATTAACGTCATTTGTTTTTGTTCGAAAGGAAATAAAATATCGCACAGCCGAAAACTTTATGTAACATTACCGTAAAATCTCTGTTTAGAACAACTGAGTTTTCTAGTTGTTTCTTTTTTGCATAGTGCTGAATTGTATTCAAATTTGTCATACGTTTGTGGCATGAATTGAAAGATGAATGTTGTTACATACCAGGTAGGGTCAAAAAATTCCCGAAATAGGTCAATTACAAATTATTAAAAGATAGAACAATAATTTTACCTTATTGGCCTTCAAAGTACTTTCCTCCTGTATCCACACACTTCTTCCAGCGTTCGTATAGCTGTTCAAAACATTCCAGGAATCCATTTTTTGAGAGGTCCTTCAGTTGCTTCGTCGCATTTTCGATCACCTCATCTGAATCCAAAAAACGGTGTCCCTTCAATTTCATTTTCAATCGTGGAAACAGGTAAAAATCCGCTGGTGCTAGGTCGGGAGAATAAGGAGGGTGTTCCAGAGTGGTAACACTGTGTCTGTCAAGGTACTCTTTCACAATCAGAGCGCGATGTGGTGGAGCATTGTCGCGTAAAAGAAACCAATCGTTTGTTGCCCAGTTTTCAGGTCGTTTTCATCTGATTGTATCTCGTAGTCGTTTAAGGATCTCCAGGTGAAGTTCTTTATTGACAGTTTGGCCTCAGGAATAAATTCGTAGTGAATAATGCTATCGTAATCGAAAAAACCCTCCAACATAACTTTCCCTTGGTTTTTGTCCTTCACGAAAACGCTTATGCCATTCCCCAGGCAGCACAACATGTCGCAAGATATTGTACAATATTGTTCGATATTGTACAATATTATACAATATTGCGAATATTGTTCAATATCGTACATTATTGTACAATATCTTTGTGCTACTGGGGTCGTACATAGGCGTTTATTTCATGCCATCGTTTCCGTATGCTTTCTTCAGCATCTCGAGCTTCTAAGAATCTTAGAAGGTGATTTCTCGAGCAAATCGCAGAATTTGATGTTTGCACGCTGCTCTAGAGACGACATTGCCAAATCCGACGAATGAAAAATTATCTTTGTCAGAAATGATCTACATCTAACGCCGACAGTACCGGAAATGAATTCCAGATGGCTGTGTGTTTTCCTTATTAGTCCTGCCAACCTCGCGAAAAGATATTTCCCCTCCAACGAACACCTGCATGAATGTAGGCGACCATTCCGGGAATTTATTGACTCTACCTCGTATGTTACTGGCTAAGTTTGAAATGCAGGAAATGAACAGAATGCCTAGGGAATACTTGCAATGCATTTTGGAAAGAAGCATGAAACGATTAATATTTTACACATTGTCTAGGAATTCTATACAATTCCGAAAATAAATCGAATAAGTATAAAATACTCATTATCATCTCGTTGCTAATGCCGCGTGGCAAGGCACATGCCTTCTCAAGGAGAGACTTTTCATTAACATTTTATTTTGCTAAATAGCGTTTGATATTCTATGAAATGCACGCCTTTTCAATAAAAAACTTTTCATGACTCTCTTTTAATTTTCTAAATATTATTTGCCATCCTGTAGAATATGTAGTTGATGTCTAGGGAAAGTAAACATAGTATTAACGGCAATGTTTGAAATGAACTCATTCTAGACATTGAATATGCATTCTATACATAACTGATAACACAAACAAGGCTGATACATAAAATTAAAATATTTCTACGTCTAAAAGAGCATCGTTAACAGAGATATCCATTTTCAGCCATAGTATAACAAATCTCCGTGTTTTAATTTACATGGTGTCTTCGATTTCAGTAGCCTAGTTCGGAGTCCAGTAAACTAAAAGCCAGCTGTCACATAAGAGTGCCAAATAGTGTTCCATATTCTTCTTATGGAAATTTGTAATCTTTATTTCTTCCTATGGAAATTACTATCTCTTGTTTTTGAATTTGTCTATGTCTTTATAACATGTACCAGGCTGATACATAAAATTATAAAATTTCTACGTCTAAAAGAGCATCGTTAACGAAGATATCCATTTTCAGCCATAGTTTACGAATCTCCGTGGTTTTAATTTACATGGTGTCTTCGATTTCAGTAGCCTAGTTCGGAGTCCAGTAAACTAAAAGCCAGCTGTCACATAAGAGTGCCAAATAGTGTTTGCTTTTCCATATTTCTTCTTACGGAAATCGGCACTCTTTATTACTTCCTATGGAAAGTACTATCTCTTATTTGTTGAATTTGTTTATGTCTTTATACTTGTATATCAGTCGTATACTCTGATCGCTTTTCAGGCGAAGGAGTTCACTGGAGCAACATTTCTGAATTTGCTTTGCTCCCAGAGGTTAACTTGTTGATGGTCATACTAACCATGTTATTTTCGTGCTTTCTTTACGTTTTTCTCCTTTGGTATTTTGATGCTGTTTGGCCATGGCAGCCGGGTGTACCCAAACCTTTTTATTTTTTCCTGACGGTAAGCAGTTTTTTTTATCACATCATCGATTAAATAACATTAGTTCCTTGTTTTTTTAAATGGAAAATTTCTGTTTTCGTAGAGTAGCTACTGGTGTGGAGATAGACCTAAGCAACAGGATGAAATTGAACTGGTCCAATCTGAAAACAATGTCGAATTTTTTGAGACGGAACCCAGCAATATTTCACGAGGAGTAGTTATAAAGAATTTATCAAAGGTAATCACAAAATTTACTTCAATTTCTTTCATAATCATATAGTTTGTTTCATGATTCATCTTTTATATTTTGATTGTTTTTAAGAAATATTTTTGTTGTCAAGAGCAAATTTGTTATTTTTTAAATCTGAATAATGCAAATATCATACGACAAAAAAACTTCGTGAAATTCGATTTATTTGGGAATTTGATTTTTGTTAGATTGACATTTGTTTTTTTGGGGGGGGGCGGGGGCTGATCTTGTAATTCTCAGTCCGGGTCAAAACGACTCCCGAGACTGTATCTAATACTCCAAAGATTCACACCGCGATGTGTATTTTGAAATGTGCTTCTTTTTTTCCCCGATCTACGAGACCATGGCGAGAGCAGAGACGAACTTGTTAATTTCTTATTTTTGTGTCGAAATTCGTACCAAATCACAGCCGCTCGCATCTCATGCTACAATATGGTTTAAGAGAAGCATTTTATTTATTAAACCTTTTTCTCTGGAGATAAAAGTAAACCTCCCATCAGAGTAAAAAAATATTGGGATAATTGTTCATTGAACAAACTGTTTTAATTTTCACGAATGATGAAGAAATTATTGGAGCATGATAAAATGAGGAGAGATTGCACCAAGCGGGATGAGAATGTGGCAACATGGTTTTTTACACACAGATGAACTCTGCTGTCTAATAGTAAACAGCAGCAATTTTTCGACTTACCGCGTCATCATAATCATAACCATGACTCGTATTAGCGTCATGGTTATGATTATGTGATATTTGTTTTAACCGGCTTTTACTGTTAGATATCGGTGAACACATGTGTGTAGAATACCGTGTTAGAACATTCTTACCTTACCTGAAGCAAACTTGTCTCGTTCTAATGGTATGTAATGATATTTCTATTTTGAATCCTAGTATTGCAAAATTGCATGCTCTGAATTTTCTGTATTTGGTATTTAATAGTACAAATTAATATCATATCTTATAATTTAAATTGTGAAAATTGCCTTTCAAAGATGCCAGCCATATTTTGCTTAAATAATCGTCATAGACAGTGTACATTAATCTTGAAAACTAATTAAAAACATGTGTGTACAGTTTTTCTCATAAAGTGGTTTGTGTTTAGGAATTCCGTTCTGGACTTACTTCGAAATTAGCGGTGAATAATGTTTCATTGAACATATATCAAGGTCAAATTACTGCACTTCTTGGTCACAATGGGGCTGGCAAAACGACTACTATCAATATTCTGACTGGTAAGTTTGAAGGATTTTGCAGTCTTTCTCTCGCATTTAAGTGTTCTTTTTATTTTTAAAATGACTTTTATTTCCCAGTATTTTAAAATAAAGTCGCCCAGCAGTTATTTTATAAAGTTTTTTAGAACACCTTAGATGAATTTCCATTCATTTTTTGCTCATTAATTTTAGGTTTGTTCACTCCAACAAGTGGCGGTGCCTCCATCAATGGACTGGATATATTAACAGATACAACAAAAGCACGAAGAGGTCTTGGTGTCTGCCCACAGCATAATGTTCTATTTAACACCCTCACAGTCGACGAGCACTTGAAAATATACGCAGCAGTATGAATCATTCTGTGATTTTTTAAATAAATTTTTGTAAATATCTGTTTGCCTTGTAAACGATAATTATTGTACTGTGTATCGATGATCACCTGCACGATAATTTTTCTCACAATAGCTCTAAAGAAATTAGCTACTACCACTACTAGCTTATCGTGGTCTGCTTCCGTGGGCACGAGGGTAATGCCACTCGCCAAAAAAGTTTGTAGCACGTGACGCATTGAGACAACCAGTCAGACATGATTTCGGTATCGTGAAAGGCGAACTACGTCACCGTCAAAGTCACACCCGATTGGTCTGAATTTTCGATGCTGACGATTTTCCGTCACCATCGTGTGCATTTTCAAGTCGGTTGAATACAGTCCACGATTTCCGTCATCTTGACTGACCGGTCACGTGCTACAAACTTCTTTGGCGAGGTGGCATTACCCTCCTTCCCACGGAAACAGACCACGATAATCTGTCCTTGTGATATACTCTTTAGAGAATTATAAGGAAAGGTTTTGCACTGAAGGTGGCAACCAGCTAGTGGAAATTTGGCATTTTTTTGTCAAATTTACCAAAGGTAAAGAACTTAAAACTTTAATATTAAGTTGCTATTTCGAACCATAAAAAGTTTCCGGATTTTTCATGAAAATGCAAATGATTTTGTCGGTGATCAAGATTGAATCTATTAAGAGATTGATCAAATCAATTAGTTTTGAGTGTGCGCTGAAAGATACTGTGAAAACTGGACGATGAGCGTTAATATTATTTTGAGCGTTGTGAAGATGTATTTATAAGCTATATTTATTTGTTTACTTCTATTGTATTTTATGTTTGTAGAGGGTTTGCAGAAGGTCTTTTGTCTTAAGCATTTTATTTTGTGAATAAATGTTGATGACCTGCTTTGTCTAAGTTAAAGTCTGAAGCTTGCATCTTGGATGCACGAAACACTGCATTTTACATTGATCTTGCCATTAACTATTGGTGTACTCTATGATAACTTAGCTACTTATTGCTTTAAGTTGCATTATTTTCTTCATCGATCTTGCTTCTGTTGTTGATTAGTTTTGGTTTAGAGTAACGAGTCAAGTCCGTGAGATATGGTCGCATGATAAAGGAGAATTCTGATAGTTTTTGTTGATCAAAGCGACATTGGAGCCCCTAGGTGTCACCAGAGGTAGAGGTCTCAATAGCTCCTATATATGAGGCTGAGTTGCCTTCTTGGAGGACTTTAAAGAGAAACTGACCCATATTTGTGTTTGGTTTGGAGGAACTCCAGGAATTTCTAGTAGTCAGAAATTCCCTACTAAGTTCATTATTAAGTTAATTCCCTACTACTTCCAGTTTTGAATAATGATGTTAAGAGTACAGAATGAATAGAACCAGTGGCCTCCTCCCTCCGATTCAAGTTCCTAACCCATATCTTTCCTTAAACCTCAAGGCCACGATTGGGCTCCTAAGACTTGGGGTTATGTTTACTAGCGAAGGTCGTTTCTGGATTGAAGCAGAAGTAGATCTCATATTACAGACATTTTAGAGGATAATATTTCAGAACGTACTTAAACCCGTTCTAATATTTAAATTGATATTAAATAAAGAGTTTACTAATTCGAACACTGAGTGAAAGTTAATATAAGTTAGAAGCAATAGTTAGTAATTTGAAGTTAAGATGGACATTGCTGTTTTATTTATAATAATTTAAAAATTAAGCACTTAATTGCATTTTATAAGATTTAACTGATACTTATTCAATTCAAAATTGATGATAGAAATAGTAAATGATGTTTATATGAACAGTTAAACTTCTTATTGATTGCAGATACTTTTTAAAATTACAGATGAAAGGAGTTCCATGGAACCAACTGGCTGCCGAGGCAACCAAGGCCTTAGACATTCTGAAGTTGTCTGACAAAAGATATGAGCTGGCGAAGAGTTTGTCTGGCGGAATGAAGCGCAAATTAAGTCTTGCGATTGCTGTAATCGGTGGATCAAAAGTAGGTTCGATTTCGTTTTACAAGGTTCGTGTGTTTCTTAAAGTTTATATATATATATTTAATATTACATTTTTTTATAAATGTGAACTCTTTTAGAAATATGCACATACCGGCAAAATTGAAAGTTTACTGTTCTTTCTGTTTTGAAACGGAAACAAGTCATTCTATAAATTTTTCTGAAGTTCTACAATACATATTTCATTGTATTTGGTTAAAACCATGTGTACATTAGGGTGGGCCGAAAAACACTTTTTTTCGAAATCGCTATTCTAATAGTGCGGAAAGGGTTCTCTCTGGGTTCAATAAACACGGTGTAAAATATTTTTTTGAAGTACACTTTTTCTTGTCTTTTTATACAGGAAGCGACTTCGGAATATTGCTGATAGAAAGGCTCACAATTTATATTTAAATCATACACAAGCAACGCCTAACGCAGAGTATGTAGATTATGAAGATGAAGAAACGGATTGTTCTTCAGATGTATCTGAAGTAATTTTAAATCTGAACACTTACAAACCATCAACATCGAACCGTTTAATCTCTCTTACTGATCCTAAGTACAAACAATTAACTCCGTTTGTAGCTAAATCATCACAAATGCGACTTGGCCTCCCTTCAACTGCTGTGGTTGGCGACAGGTTTGGCGTCTCGGACCGGGCTGTGGATGCAATTGCTTCAAGCGTTCTTCCAGATGTCGGTCTCATAACTAGCAACAACTCATATTTGATGGTTGACGGAAACAAGCTGATAAGGGAAAAGGCTAAAGTTAGAAAGGATTTAGAATTCCAGGCTTTAAGTGAAGCTCAGGCATTACCGTTGAAGGGGCTGTATTTCGATGGTCGTAAAGATTCTACATTGGTAGAGGAGAGAGTAGATACTAAAAGATACTCGAGAAAAGCAAAAGAGGAAAGTTTATGTCTTATTGAATATGTGGGTTCACGTTACATTACTCATTTGAGTCCATCATTTGGCACCGCAAAAAACAGATTTCCGCGATTATTATCGGATATATTGAAGGGATCAGAAGAGATCTTTCTCAACTTTTGGCAATTGGCTGTGACGGCACATCTGTTAAAACCGGCTGGAAATCCGGTGTAATTCGGTGTTTGGAATTGAAACTTGGTAAACCTCCTGCATTTTAATGAACACATACTCTGAGACATCTGTTTGAAACGTTGGATGTGCCAACAAATGGTCCAAAACCATATTCCGGTAATTTTGAGGAGGCGCTCCTTACATGTGAAACTTTGCCAGTTACAACTTTCGAACTTATTGACGGCGAATTACCAACAACTGATAGACGTGACTTAAGCAAAGATCAAATATACTTATTAGAAATATCTCAAGCGATTGGGAAATTGTTCTGATGAACTGGCTAGACGCAGTCCTGCTACATTATTACATTCACTCCGGCTGACAACAGCCAACAGATTTCTAAGATTATATGTTAGTTCTCCAGCTTCTTTGAATTTGATCAAATCGCTGAGTTTGTTATGAAAGTTTACACTCCAAACTGGTTTAATATAAAGTATAAACACTCTCTTAGATATTGAGCTAAGCATGTGTGGAATACTATTTCTAGATCCAGGTATTTATCTGAAGACCTCAAGGACGTCGTTGATGGAGTAATTTGTAGAAATTCGTTCTTTGCTCATCCTGAGAATATCTTGCTATGTATGTTGAAGTATGAAAGAGTGTACATCAGAGGACTTGCTGCACGACGTATAATTAAGTCTAGAAAGTCATCTTCCAATGTAAGGTCAGTACGTGTCTTTCTCCAGCATAACTTAATTTTGAAGCAGCTGCCTATAAGGAAATGATTGACTGGTCTTCAATTACCATTACTTCTCCACCAATCCTCCGTAATATATCCACTGCCTTATTTAGATCCATTGTGCGTGATAAGAAAAATCCAGAATGGGACTTCGTTCACTTCCCATGTGACACACAGGCAGTGGAACGGTGTGCCAAGTTAGTGACAGAAGCATCCATTAAGGTCTATGGGTTTCAAAATAGAGACGGGTTCATTAGATCCACATTCTTTTCCCGATGCCTGAATTCGATAAGGCTGATTTCAAGCCTCTTCTTGCTGATTAAGTGCAACTTTTGGTATTGGCATGTCATAACATTCTATGGGTACAATATCCTTAATAAATATTTTAATAATAAATTATGACTCAGCAATTATTTAATAATTTTCAGGTAATATAATCAATTGTACAATACAATACAACAATAAACAGTGTTTGTACCCATCTATTTTCCGTGTTTGATTTATTTCTATAACATATAAAAAAGTGCACTTTTTTTCAAAAATTGCAAAATTTCAATTGCAATACGGGAACAGAAGATATTATTCTATCGAAAAAAGTTTTTACACCTTCCTTGTTGAACTCAGTGGGCACCTCTTCCGCACTATTAGAATATCAATATTGAAAAATAATTATATTTCCTACACCAAGTAAAAATTGCAATTTTTACCCAAATTTCCAAAATCCAAGTGCGATGCGGGGGCAGAAGATATTATCCAATCAAAAAAATATTTTACACCGTGTTTATTGAACCCAGAGAGAACCCTTTCCGCACTATTAGAATAGAGATTTCGAAAAAAAGTGTTTTTCGGCCCACCCTAGTGTACATGTATCTATAAATATCTATTTCTGAAAATTCAGATTTAAATTATTGAATTAACGAAGGTATTTATTAAAGTTTGCTTTCAGTACTAATAGTATTATTAATAAAAAATGCTATTAATGTATATAGTGTTAAATCTCAGTTTAACTTTTTATCAAAAGATAAAAAAACAGAGAAAGAAAGATTCTTATTGGTTTGAAACGCTCACATGTTTTTGATAAATTTCATAATGAAATATTTCGATCTTAATACTCTAAATTCAAATTAATTTTTATGTAAAATTATATATAAAAAGATATGCTTGAAAATTATTTTATATAAAGATCCAATACTTCTCCCCTCTAAAACTTAAAGAACGACTAGTAAACAAACTATTATAGAAAAAAGGTAATTAGTATTTTTAAAGAATTGTTTATCACTGATTTCTGAACCAAATTTACAACTTCGTAATCAAGTCATATGATATAAAGTTATAATTGCACTGTTCCACTGAAGTGAATTCATAGATAAAACAATGAAATGAAAGCAATACTGAATAAATGATATTCATTATGGGACACGCATTCCTTTAACTGAAATATACTCTTGACATCGCCTTTCTCTGTGCTTAGAATTAAGTTTTTGTTATCTGAATGGAAAGAAAAGACCACACGCGGAGTAAACTTTTTTCCATTAACAGTCCCAAACTTTGAGCAGCCAACTGCTTCCCTAGGCATTCCCAAAGGTGTTCGATAAGGCTAAAATCTGAGAATCGATATGGACAGTCCGTTATCTCCAAACCCTTCTCCGTCAACAAGAATGAAATGTCATTATGTAGAGCAATTTTCGATAACAAGAATAAGACGATGATGAAAAGACTCATCATCCATTAGATTGAAACCATCACCAATAGCACCAG
Source organism: Araneus ventricosus (assembly GCA_013235015.1). Classification (NCBI taxonomy): domain Eukaryota; kingdom Metazoa; phylum Arthropoda; class Arachnida; order Araneae; family Araneidae; genus Araneus; species Araneus ventricosus. Next base: position 14,908 of record BGPR01027953.1, read on the forward strand.
CATATAGTTTTACCCATGGATGAACAATCTCATCTCGATACCTCGCTCCAGTCAGAGTTTCTCAATTGACCACATGGAGGCCAGTATGGCTATCCAAAGAGAGCCCATACCATCATTCCACCTCCTCAGTAATTCTCTGTTCTGAGACTGTTAGTGCCTAGTCCTCTGTTCTCTCCAGATTGTCTGTTCTGACAGAATCTCTGTTCTCTCTAGACAATAATAATTTTTCAAAGTAAACCTGGACATATCTGGAAAGAGTACTAGTCTTCAATCTTCTCTGGTACAAATGATGGACTCTTTAGCCCAACATTATGAGAATATATCTCTGCCGTCAGGTGTGAAGAACACACACAAGTGGTCTTCGAGCATATATACCTCCATTATGAAGATTTCTTCTCCCTGTTCCTAAAAATGATCAGAAATTATATGAGGTACCGAAGTATTCCTCTTTCTTCGGACTGAAAGAAGCAAATAATGATCATCGGATGCGGTTGCTACACATGGATAACCTGGGACAATCTTTACTGCAACAACAAAAAAAAATTGTTGAAACTGATTCCAGAATCTGTGACCCTGAACATAATCAACAGCATTTTCAAACCCAAAACCCAATTATTTAGAAATACGCACGATTTTAACGTGCTTATTTCAGTGCTAACTTTCATTTCTAGTGCTTCAGTACTAACGTGTGTATCAGAGGCATTTTTGACTTATGGCCATTTCTTGGTGACTTCTTTTGTCTACATTTGATTTAATGAATATAACTATGTTTTTCATATAAATCATATTTTTGCTACTGGTTTTTTCCCCGAATATGCATTTAATTACCTCGATAATAGGGAGATTCCTCAGAATGAAAATCTTTCCGAAAAGAAAGATTTTCATTTTCACTTCATTCAGATTTTTCACTTCGGTACCTCACATAATTTCTGATCATTTTTAGGAACAGGGAGAAGAAAACTTCATAATGGAGGTATATATGCTCGAAGACCACTTGTGTGTGTTCTTCACACCTGACGGTAGAGATATTCTCTCATTATGTTGGGCTAAAGAGTCAATCATTTGTACCAGAGAAGATTGAAGACTAGTACTCTAGAAATTGCAAACCTGAAAAGGTTTGTAATTTCAGCTATTTGGAGATCCACCAAAAAATAATAATTTCTTTGAATCTCATTTATTTTAAGGTATTATTTCTGGACGAGCCAACGTCTGGTCTGGACGTGGAAGCGAGGAGGAGCGTGTGGGACGCCTTGCTAGAAATCCGGCGAGACCGGACCATCATCCTGACCACGCACTACATGGAGGAGGCGGATATTCTAGGAGACAGAATAGCGATCATGGCAGAAGGGGAGGTGCAGTGCTGCGGGTCGCCCATGTTCCTCAAGCAGAAATTCGGTAACTCGCTATACAAGAATAACACTCTCTCTTTTGCAGGAAGGGCAAACTTCTGTAGGTTGGTCGATCTTTTAGGTAGCGTAAATTATTGGTCAAGAAGTGTCTACGGAAAACCTTTAACTTACTAAAACTTGGATTGAATATTTTCTATTTAATATTTACAGTATTTATAAAACTAAAAGGGATCATCTTCGTCCATCCACTGGATTCTCTACAGGCTTCCAGTCCAGTCCTATCTACTTAGCTCCCATATTGTCAGCTCGGCTCGTATAATCATCTTTAGCTGAGGGATCTTTTTCCGGTCTTCCCTTCTTCCTTCATCTCGCCGCTAAAGTTATTTTCTTACAGATCTACATCCCCTCAAGTCGGCCGTTCACGATCACACTATGCAAATCCGACCACTCAACGCCGAAACCGATGATCAGTGTGGAAACCGGTCAAAATCGGTGTGGCGTCGAGAGTGGTTGCATCCTGTAAAGTCCAGACTGCTAAGTTTCCCACTAGAGCCTTCGCACTACAACCGAGTTGGCTTATCCATGGACAACCGAAATTCCTCAGTTTGAGACTGCTCCTTCCTCCCCAGGAAGGAATGAAAAGAAGAGTAAACTTTGACGCCAACGGGAGCGAGAGAGTGGTTTTTGCAAAGCGGCTCAATCTCATGATACCACTTTACACAAGTCGAATCGGATTGGCTAATCGGATCACATGGATTTCTCGCCAATATTCCAGCAACTTTTTTTTTATTTTGAATGTGCGAGTTTTTTTCAATTACAAGCTTATGATACTTCACGTTTTCAATGAAAAAGGCGAAGCTACGAGGTTCCCGCTTTGTTGAAAGCGAAGCCGCTGATGTTTCTTTAAGTTAAAAAAATTTGCCCGGTACCCACTTCAGATGCCTCAGGCATCGCATGCGCAATCAAAAGGTCATGTGAGCTGACAAACCAATCAGACTCGACTTGCGTAAAGTGATATCATGGGATTGAGGCGCCTGTGGTTTTTGAGGTCGGGTGTTCTGACCGGACGCCGCTGAGATGACAGCGGACGATCCTGAACTGAATTCCGCTGCTGTATCTTAATAGATGGAATTTAATTCCGCTTGTGTTTTATTAAATAATTAAATAATGTAAATAAGCTTTGCTTATATTTCAATTTAGATTATTTAAAAAGAATCAGTAGTCTGTCTTTGTTGCAATCTAATCGGACAGAATTTCCGTCATTCCACGCCATTTGGAAAGGGCGCGTAGAGACCATTGCGGACATGAGTGTGAAAATGCGTGTTTCTAAAAATTCCGTATTTCCTTCAAAGTTTGACCAACGCAAGTCTCATTTTAAAGTTTAGAAGCAAAAAGAACTTTTTAAAAGTACTAAAGTAGGAACTTTTATGCAAAAAATAGAGGAAAAGAAGTACGATGAAACGGGACAAAATCTGAAATATTTTGTACAGTATATTATTTAAATTTTATTTCAAGAACCTATCAAAAGAAAAGATACACTTTATAGATATATTTAATACTTCTCTAAAGTGTATACGGATACACTTGAGAAGTTTTAAATCATTTCATGCCTATCACAATTCACTTTTACTGTTTTCTTGCTTCACTTTCGGTAGAAAATTATGAGCTCAGATACCTTTTGTTTCCATTAAAAGTATTTCCCGATGAAATAAGTTTTATTCTTTTAGGCACTGGATATCATTTACACGTAGTGAAAGACGCGAAATTCAAAATTTGATACAGACCTACATTCATGATGATAAAACTGTGTGCCAAATTTCATCCATCTAGCTATACAGGTTTTTGAGTTATAGTGTTCATATGAAAGCGGACAGACGGACAGACAGACTTCCCATAGACGGATTTTGTCCAAAATTTGGTAGAAACCTACAAATGATGTGTCTAGATCACTTGCTTAATTTCATCCCCGTTTCTCTAATAGTTTTCGAGTTATCGTGTTCACAGACAGACATAATTCCAAAATTGTGTTTTTCGAACTCGGGGAGGTCTAAAACGTGGAGATTCGTCAAAATCTCGAGTTCGAATTTTTTGACGATTTCAATACTTTTTCTTTGTATACTTCGTGTACGAGAAAGTAAAAAGTCTCCTAAATCCATCCAAAATGGTCTTTTCCTTGTGATAGTCACAGTTGTTTTTTCGTTTTTAATTATGATGTTTTCTGACAATAACTCCGACCCCCCCCCAAAAAAAATGAGGCAATTAACATGACGTCACAATCTCGTGGCAAGTGACTGCACACGTCATCTTACATCTAAGGTGCACGTTGTGTTACGCAGCTCTTTGACGTCACGTCTTTCTTCTTCCCGCATGATGCTCTATGCACTCCAAAATTAAATTTCCGTGGCACACTTCATTGCGTCATCTACATATATTCAAAATAATTGGCAAAACCCTGAGACAGTCCTCCAGCCCCCAACCACAGGACCGATTTCGACAATTTTTATCTCATATGAAAGCTTATGAACTCTAGATACGTCATCAAGGGCCGTGTGCCCACCGCCGACCTTCATTTTCAAGAGAAATCCAGAAAACGCTACTCCACTGTACATTCTCAATGGGAAAAACCATGAGACAGTCCCCCAGCCCCCAACCACTGCACCGATTTTGTCAATTTTTATTTCATATGAAAGCTTATGACCCCTAGATATGTCGAGAATGATCGCTTGCCACTCACTACCCTCCAATTTCGAGATATATCGCAAAATAAATCTTTGGTCAAAACCCTCAGTCGCCAATTCGCCAAATTGCAAGAATAGCCGCATGCTATTAATACAGTCAAACCCCGTTATAACGAACCCTCAACGGACCGACTCAGAAGTTCGTTTTAACCGAGGTTCGCTGTATCCGTATTTGCAAAAAAGAAAAATGTCCCAACATGCTAAGATACTACTTCCATAATAAACTTTTTAATAACATAATATTTTCATTAGCAATTAGGGACAAATAAATAATTAAATAATATACTCAATAATAAACAAACTAAACATTTATCTTTTTTTACCTATTTGTTAATCCCATTACATTGAAAAAAGATGTTATTTTTGGTTGAAAAGTTTTCGATTTTATATTGAACTCGTCAATTTGTGTATCCACTATTTTAAACAGGTCCGCAACATGTTCGTAGATGTTTTATGTGGCAAAAAAATTGTTCAAAACGTTTGTAGCTTCTTTTGCATGTGCAATTGAACGCCCTGGTTAGTCTTGTTCTTCCTCCATATCTGAAGACAAATCTACAATAGAGTTGTTTTTCATTTACTAATGCCACGATATCTTCCTCACTCACTTCCCCAGCTGGCCAGAATGACCCCCCCTTCCCTGGTTGACACCAGGCCAGGTGTCCACTGGGGAAAGGAGGGGAGATAGAAACTGTAAAGATCCTTGCTTATTTTTCCTTTATCCCACTTAACGGGGTTAGCAGCGACTCTAACAAAGGTACAATAGGCGAGGAATGTGGTCTCTGGACCAGAGTATTTCATACAAAAGGTGTAACTTATAGAAGTTGGGTTGACTTGAGCACAATTAGTAAAGAATGTCCCTTTGGGCAAGTAAAAGTTTGAAGTTTTAGAAATTTTCAGTTCGCTGTAACCGAGTCTCTAGCGTTTTCTGTTCGTTGTAAACGTATGAAAATACATTATTAACATAGGGCTTAAGTTGGGACCGTGTAAAAGTTTCTCTGTAACCGTGGGTTCGTTATATCCCGGGTTCGCTATATCGCGGTTCGACTGTATTTAATGTTTGCAGTATTTATAAAAGTAAACGAGATCATCTTCGTCCATCCACTGGATTCTGTACAGGCGTCCAGTCCAGTTCTATCTACTTAGGTCCCACTTTGTCAGCTCGGCTCATAAAATCATCTTTAGCTGAGGGATATTTTTTCCGGTTTCCCCTTCTTCCGTCATCTCGCCGCCAAAGCTATTTCCTTACATGAATCGATTGATGTTGAAAGGGGACTTCTGATGTCTAGCAGAGAACTTCTATATGGATGTTAAAAGGGGACTTCTGATGTCTAGCAGAGAACTGCTGT
>BGPR01027954.1:0-19042 GCA_013235015.1 Araneus ventricosus
ATCTCTCGATCGAATATCATCATCGATTTTAAATGCATGATAAGCGTAAAAATGTTTCTCTTTAAATTTTTTATGAGTCCGGCATGAGCACGAATAATCCGCAAACCGGATAATCTGCGCACGGATAAAAGAGAGCACGGAGAGAGAGAGGAATCAGAAACCCCCTCTAAAAATTTACAGAATTTCATTTACAATGTTTTTCTGTTGTTTTGGAGATACATTCAATAACTAGAATGTTTCAATATTAATTATTTTATTATATTTAACCTGTTGCGCAACAGATTTGAAAAAGTTAAATTTTGCGTGGAAAACCTCATACATTTAGGTACATTTAGATGTCATGAAACAGAAAGGCATTAAATGTTAGTTGATTTTCGACAACAATACACCATCCAATTTCCAATATGCCAATTTCCGATAATAATGAGAAGGATTATTTTTTAAAATTGCTAATTAGAATAAGATGCTCGTTATTTATAAAAAAACCTCAGTACCTTCGCAGGATCCATATTTTTCAGCATATCCTGGAACACAATCACATATTTTTTCACCCTTCCAGTTATAGCGGCAAGACTTTGAGTATTCACCACAATTGCAATCTGGAAAATAAATGATAAAAGAATTATTTTAGGAGATATAACTTTGTAAAACCAGGTTTGATTTTTTACTTTCTCGGATAAGAAAAAGTGCAAAGTATTTTAATCTTCAAGAAGTTCGACTTCATGATTTGTGTAAGAATCTCTAAACTTTAGACTTCCACGAGTCCGAAAATGATTTTTATTTAATTATGCCTGCCTATATCTCTGTTGATACGATTAACTCAGAATTCACCTAATAACTCACTCTAATTATGAAAATTAGCACATAGTTTTAACAATAAATTGTAGATATCTGTCAATTTTGAACGACATGCGTTGATGGGAAGTTCCCTTCCTTCTGTTTGTCTTTCCTCTTGCATGAAAATACGATAACTTAATAATCAGGGAGTAAGATGAATGAAATTTGGCGTATGGATTTATCATAATAACAGAGATCAGAATCAGATCAGAGATCAGAATCAGATCAGAGATCAGAATCAGATCAAGTCTGTCAGATCAAGTCAGCCAACTTGTCGAGGGAGTAAGATTAGTAGGAATTTGGCATGTGGTTTTATCCTTGGGAGCAAGTCAGGAATCCAGCGGATCAAGAGAGATTAGAGATCAGAGGAATCAGGAATCAGTGAGTCAATCGAGATCAGGAATCAGATCAGAAGCGAAATTTTTACAAAATCCATCGAAGATTTGATCGTTTCTAGTTCAATCAATTCTTGTGTATGTGAATGCAGTAACTCGAAAACGGTAGAACGATGAATTTTAGAATGTTTCAGACCATAATTAAATATCTGTATCAAATTTACAAGCTAATCGTTGAAGGTGAATCCAGCACGCATAATGAATGCTCTTCATTATACCACGATTCTAATCACACAATGAACTATATCGTGGAATTTTACTCAAAATTTGAGGGAATAACACACTGGGTTTAACATCAAACTTGTTTTTATTCAAATATGTTAATTTTAGTTAGGGACTTGAATATTTAAGAAAAAAAATACGGGGAGTGTGATTGTTTTCCTTGCTAGGGAGGGACCTGTAGACTGACACCGGTAATATTTTTGAGGCAGCCTGAAATCATATCGTTTTCAGGGCTTATTTTATTTTATTTATTATTAGAGATTAAGATCCCTTTTTCGTATAGATATTTGCCGTAAACGTTCACTATCTAAGCGCTTATTTGATTACTAGTATGAACAGATTTATTTTTTTTCAAGGAAATGAACTTGTGTTTATAATTTTTTTGTTGTTGATTGACTGCAACAATGCCGTAAAAGCTATCATCAATTTTTAAATCTGATGAATCAAAGTTTTGTGTAACTATAGTCGGTAGGGGCGATTGGGAGTTATAAGTGGGGGCAAAAATATAAAAGAAATATAAAAGTATTGGGGAGACAAAAATAATTGAATAATTTAGTTAAAAAATCAGCTTGATTTCTGGGACATTATTGCGTTCTCATAATCCCACGTTTTAGAGAACAAAAATAAAATAAAAACTTAATTCCGGCTTCAAAACTGGTGTGGGGGGGCGACCTGCCCCTCTTTCCCAACGACTCGCCACCACTGACTGCACTTTTGATCAAATTAATAGATTCATCCGGTTTTATTTCTTTTGCGATATAAAATTATTTAAAGGCATTGCATATTTTATAACAAGTATATTTTTATTTTGATTACACTATTTGCGTCCTTTCGACAATGCGTTGAATTTTGACAACACCCATCGTTCACAAGACCTCGAACAGGTATGGAAGTTCGCGAAAGTCTGATAAGTTTGCCTGTTGCATTTTCGATAGATAAATACAGAGACAGTGCAATCACGTATGAACAGCATGAAAGGAATAATCAAGGCGCTAATCGCGGTGAAAGACGGCCCATCTCAGATATTAAAAAGAAAAAAAAAGAAAATTACTATCACTGGCCAAATTATTACACACATACACACCACAAATTTTAAATATACTTATCAAATAAAGCGTCTTTACCATTATTTTTGTTTGTGAAACGGTATCTAAGTACATAATTACAAAATAATTGCGGTGAAAAATGAAAAGTTTTCGCATTAGAGCAGTGTTTATTTTATCAACAAATACAAATGAAGAAATATTGCACTTTTTTTAAATATCTAGTTCTGACAACTTACTTAGCGATTAGGGCCATGGTTCTTCTTGGCATGCTGTTCAGACATGATTGTACTTTCTTTTCAAGCTGTATCTCTTTTATTAGTATCAAAAATGCAATTGGTAAACGTCTCAGACTTTCGTACTCTTTCATATAATTTCGGAGTCATGCGATGGGTGGGCGTTGCCTAAACATCCTTCTCATGTTTTTCCACCACAAAGTGTCGGAATATCAACGTATATAGTTCAATCAAAATAAAATTATTTGTGTTTAATATACACAATACCTTTTAATAGTGGTATATTGCAAAAGAACCCTGGTGCATCTAGTAATTTGGCCAGAGACTGTCTATGTTAGCATGAGTTTATATCTAATTAAATCCATTCCCCAGCAGTTTTAAGGAGAAGCACTAAGGATCGTCAGATATGTATTAAAATGTTGGTAAAGATAAACCTTTGAAAGATAAGCTGATTAATTAATGTTTATAATATTCTATTGACGCGCACGTTTTGCAAACGACCAAAAAGCAAGCAAAAATTTTAAAGGTTTAGATAAGAAATATAAGGCACACATTTTCATAAATTTGAAATTTAAAAATTCAAATGTGTATGAAATTTATATATTCTAAACCTTACACTGCGTTGTTGAAGGGAGAATTGTAGTCCTTACAGCGGTTGTGTCCTCCGATGTAGTAGATTCCATAACTAGTAGAAAGAAATGTCATATTTATAAACCCTTTTCCGTAAATTTTCTTAAAATTTCAGGAAGAAAAATCACCTTCATTTTTTAATGACAAGAATTTCTTAAATAAAGATACTTGTTCACTTACTTATGCATATTCCATTCTTCTCAAATGCAAAAGGTCTGCAATTACATGTCTTTTGACCGTACTGAAAACTGCATGAACCGTAAGGCCCGCAGTTGCATTCTGGAATTTTAAAGAAGGCACTATTTGTTAAGGTACAAATTGAACAATATTTAATCTAACAATTTAGAATGACAACGATTTCCATGAAACTTTATTCAGAACTGAAAATATTCCAAAAGTTATGAAATCCAACCTAGAAAAAGTTTAGAGTTATTAATTTTTAAACGGTCAATTTTAAATAGATATAATAAATGTATCACATCTCCTCTGATAATGAGATAAAAATACCTCTATTATTATAATCTATCTACCATAAATTCTTCTCTTCCAAAGTAGAAAGGAAGAAGCTTTAGCTGGTAGAGAAATCCTACACTTTCTTCCTGGTTGACTGGGTTGTTAGCATGGGGGATTACAGATGTTGCTAGCAATCATGGAGATAAAACGATAGTGCGTTATGTCACTTTTTAAAATCAAACATGACGAGAGTCTGCAAAATCAATACCATGTCCTAGGCGCCATTTACGCCTGCTAAGTCACTGATAACGACCATGGTTAAAAAAATCATGTTACCACCAATAACACAGCATGTTAGTTCTATAGCATTATTTTGAAGTTCTTGCTTCTTAATATAAATGTTCTGGATTCGATCCCAGCCGAGACATAAAAACTGTGAAATACAGATATGTCAGGAAAATTTTAAATATCTCCTTGTGAGTGCTCTAAAACCTTCTATAATTCAGCCTGTAATTTGCTATATAAATAAGAGCATTTCAAGTAGATGCTTGCCTTTTGCATCAACAGATGGCACCACAAATATTGCAGAAAAGATATAATGGGCTACGAACTGGGCCTGTTCTTTCCAGAACACAGTAGAAAAAGATAATTTCCTGTGTTGATGCTGAATAAAGACCAAATCTTTTAAAGCAAATCTTACGGAAATTGTACCCGATTAGAGGTAGTACCTGTAGCTGGGGCAGGAACTGCCTCAACGATCAGTAGAAATGCTGGTCGCGATATTTTCTGAGTGAGTGTAGTTTCCTTATTAAATCTGTTCCTTTGAAATTATATGACTTAGTCATCTTTGGCATGACACTGATAAACATTTACCTTTGAAGACACATTTATCCTTGCTAAGTCACTGGTAACGACTAGGGTCCCAATAAATCATATTATGCCTCGGGTGCCACTTACCATCGCTACGCCACTGCTCCCGTGAGGGCCCAGTTTAGATTTCCGGATAAGGCTCTAGCGCTCGGTATCTGAAAGAAGTCCGACGATTTAGATTCCGGATAAGGCTTTAGTGTTGAGTGTATAAAAGAAGTCTGACATTCGTCGTTAGGTTTGTCGATTTAGAACGAGAACTCGCATCATCTTGCTCATATGTAAATTTATGTAACAAAGTCTTTCTGATTCTCTTTCTGTATTTCTTCAATCGGCGTTAGGGCACACCATATTAGTGAACCAGAAACACAACCTATCAGGGTAGACAGAATGAAAATAATTCACCATAGTATACAGGCATCAGTATTTTTAGACTCTTTCATTTAATTCCACTAGCTTCATATCCATAACGATATAATTAATAATCGATTTATTACTCACGTCCTGGTCTTCTGCCCTTTTGTACATTTTTTCGATGACGATACAATATATTAAAATTTTTAGAATTTAGTTGTCAATTAATCGCTTAATATATTTAGGGCAGATTCAATATAAGATGCGCCATCTGGAAGCAAATATGAGAAAATTTGATAATGGATTATCATAATAATTATAACAATGAATCGTGAAACACATTAAAGAATAAATAAAATTTTTAAAAGTCACGGATTTATTAGTGTACTAAAATGAAAGAAATTGTAGTTCTGTGAATAATGGACTTCGCGTTTATAAGAAGGGGGGAAAGAAGGGGGGAATAATCTAAGATTCGGTTTCCATCTCAGTCTCTAAAGATTTAGCAGTTTTTTTAAAAATGGAGGATAAAAAGGACAAATCTTTGTAATCAAAAATTGCGAGATCAGCACAATATCAAAAGGGCTACAAAGATAATATAAGGAAACTACAATGTCTATCATAAAAAGGAAAATATCTAAATATGCATTGAAAGTTATAAATATACTAGCTGATATACGCGGCGTTGCTCGGGATAAAAGTATTTTCAAATCCATGAACTTGTAATAATTTAAACTTAATTAAAGTGTGTTTCGCAGCAACATTTTTGGTTCATTTTCTTTTATATTCTCCCGGTTTGTCAGACCATACCACTTTCTTTTGTCTCCATACTTTGAGCCACCTGACACGAGTCTAATAATCCTTCCCCATCGTTTCTGTGTCGGCAACAGAATCTCCATAATATCATGGTTTTTATTACAATCATCAGAACCATCATTCTCATCTGTTTCTTCTCTGTGCGCCTGATCGGAAAACACCGCAGAGCGTTCCTTCTTTGTTTCTTTCCGTCCTCTCCCTTCGGATCCGACATCATAACCTTGAATTATTTTGCACACTCATTAGGATCATTTAAAACTTTGTCAAAATTAAATGAAGCATAACATAGAGAAAGTACTTAACTAACACCAGTGGATTGCTGTGCAAATATATTGAAAAATATTAAGCTAGGATTATTGATAAACTAGAACAATGTATGGAGACCAGCTTGTTCCCTATTGTCTTTTCTGGTTGTTAAACAATTGATACGGGATGTATACCTATTTAAAATTTCATTTTTGTAATTTGATAAGTCTGGAAATTATGAATTTGATGAAAATAGATATTTATGAGCAAATGAATTGTATTTTCTAAACCATCTTTCGAAGTAAAGTATTTTAGTACTAAGTATTTAGAATGAATGTCTGGGCATGGCCAAATTAGACATCAAAAAATTAACTGTCAAGAAAAGGCGCAAAATATTTACGTAATACTATTATTTTTGCTTTCAAATTCCCTTTTTCCCAACTAATACAAAACCTACATAAGAGAACAAAGTATCACTGGATAGGATTTTCTACCAACTTCTGACATATCATACTTTTATATTGAAAGATTACTTGTTTAAAATGTGGTCAAAAAATTAAAACATCTTAGGCATTTGCATCATCATGAATACAGAGCTCCCTCACGCATTTTTATTTCTATTTTACAGAAGTAACCTATTTAATTGTGTAACTTATTTTCACTTCAGCCAATTTAATTTCAATCGCCCAAGAAAAAAATAAATCATTTGGGAAGATATTTTTAAAATTTTCGCTTGGATTAACTGGTTATACATACTGGATGAAAGAATAATACGATGCCTTGAAAAACAAACAAGTCTGGAAACGAAGCAAAATTTCCAAAACCAGTATAAAGAAAAATATTAAAATATCGGTGAGACTTAAAACCATGGTACGGTCCCTTCGCCATATTCGTAATACTTTCTCCAACAATTAAGATTTGTCGAAAACCGTTTGATCTTTCTCGCGTTAATTCAAGCCAAACTCAGCGAGTTATCACATGATGAAATTCAAATTTCTCTGCCATACCGTGTTTTTAACTCTAATCAAAGTATCATTTAAGAAGGTCTAAGTATCAGGATTCTCAAAATAAAAATTTTTCTTTTGAGTATAAGATTCTTTCCATTTTTTCCCTAGTATAAATGTCTGTCTAAAAGAAAACTAAAGCAAATTATAGCAATTGCGAAGTTATAAGAAAATTAAATAAAGCAAAGCAAAAATCAAATGTTACACATCGTAAAATGTATAAATTTTTAGCTGTCGCGAGGAAACATTTCACTGTACAAAATTTAGAAAATAAAATAAAAATCACAATATTCAAATAAGCTTGAGTTGAAAAAACTATTCTAAATAGTCTGTAGCTTCAAATTGCGGGAAACTTAAAACGAGTTCGGAGTTACCGTCGATGTACAAAGAAAACAAATTTTGTTAATCATAGCTTTAGGGAAAAGATAATGTGATTAAAATATTGAAAGAACCTGAGAAAATATAGGAAAAGATGACAGAAGACAGGTCACACAGAAACGGCTAAAGTTTCTAATTCTCATCTAAGAGATTAACTTAAACATTTAGAACGAAGAAAAACATTGCAAAAATATTTACAAGAAAAAACATTGAAGACAAAAATATAAGTAAATGCAAAAATAATAAGGTGAAACTTGGGAAAATAACACTGTTGTGCCCAAAATATATAGGGAATGCTGACATTAAACAAAGGGCATAAATTTATTGGTCAATATTAACTACATCACTTTCAAATTATCTCTGATTACAATGCTCTCCTACCAACTTTCTTCCCATTCCTGTAAATATGCCTTAAAATCGCCCCCCTTAAGGTTCCAGTTAGGAGCTGCGTTATCGTGGTGATTTCGCACCAATCAGGTAGATTTTGAAGTTCCGCCGCACGCAAACGTCGCAAAACACTCAGATAGTGCTCTTCATTGACAATCCAGCCATTTGGTAGAAATTCATATTGTCTAACAACACAAGACATTCAAAGAAAATAGTCAATGCTATCTTGATTTTTCATTTGATTCTCTACCTTATTTAAACACTTTACGGCACTCAACTCCTGTCGTTTTATAAACAGTCGCCTTTAATGTTATTTTTGCAATATGTAAAATGTTTTTTGAGAAGAAATTGCATTTCGAATAAAAATTCAATGTATGTTTTTTGCGCTATTACATTCGCCATTTTGGAAAATCGACAAAAGTGAAATTCTCATGTCATTAAAAATAAATTTATTTTCATACGATAATACGAATCCAAATACTCAGTATTGCCAGTTGTATAAGAAATATAAATATTTGATGAAAGCTCAGAAACGATTTCAATTTTATATGTATTTTAAATGAAGCAATCCCGATACTTTTTGTTCATAATTCATAGTGCGCATGTCGTTTAGTGTGACAGTTATTATTCAGAAAAAATATTCGTCTCGCGCCATATGAATAATACGGAGAATAAAATATCTTAGTGCATCACTATGAAAGTATGAAAATTTTCTGTATTTCATTATAACAATGAACAATATTGTTGCACAAATCATAAAAAAAATATTTTTTAAGAAGTTAAAATTAGGAAAAAACTGTACCGCAATTAAATTGGTATGTTGAAAAATGTAATTTTTTTGACTTTTAAAATGGTATAATAGTTTTTCTGGTGAAATAATACTTTTCAAAAATATCGTGGAAAACCCCCAAAACTTGCTTAACTTTTAATAAACTGAAATTTTAATAAAATTTTGTAATTTGAAAAGTTGAATGTGACTTTTCTCTTGTTTCGAAGAGTTAATTTTCGTTAAGATCGGACTAAAATTGTAGGTTTGTGAAAACAAACAAACCAAAAATCATTTTTATATATACTAGGAAACCCTGCCAGTGCTCACTTACAATCGACAAGCCTTAGAAATATTGAGTAGCAATCCTCCTATGTTTGCTATGTATTGTAAACCCTGCGCGCTTTTTGCTACAATGCATTACATTGTGCATCCTAACAAAAAAAACTTTATGATTGAGCTTAATAGATTTGTTGCCAAGCTCGCCATATTCGCGCCAACCATTGAAAAGCTCAATAAAACGAAAAAACATGTTTCATGGTTAAAAATACACTATTCTTATTTTTTAATGTGTATTTTTATTTAAAATAAATTCAGGTTTAGAAGTTTTTAGGATGTTTAATTGACGCTCATTCTTTTAAAAACAATGTTATGCCAAATAATTTAAGTTTGGGCCATTTCTAGAGAAGAAGTTACTTTTCGTGATGTTAATTGCTGGTTTTTTTATTTCTGAATATCTTTTCTTCCTAACTTCTGTATCGTATATGCATTTTAAAAAGCATGTGATCTATCGTTTGCCATTGATGTTGCCAAATCCTATTTCTAAATAAAAAGTTCTTGGGAGCTGCATAAGAGAAATATTTATGCTGATTAGGTTTGATAAAACTTATTTCACTCGAAGTATTTCCATTAGCAATTCAAGATTTTATGATTTTTTTACTTTTATATTGGTAATAATAAATTATTACTTACTTTTCAGCATACATTAAAAAGGTGTGATTGTGCAACATTTTTTATGATTGATTATAGAATTGAAATTATAATTGGGTTGAGTAGTGGAATCAGAAATTCGCTCCCTAAAAAAAATTACCCATTTTCGAGTATAGTGTTTTCCTTAAGTTGATTCGGAGATACATTAAATAGCTAGAATGTTTCAATATTAATTATTTTATTATAAGTAACCTGTTGTGCAACGGATTTGAACAGTTCAATTTTGCGTAGAAAACTGCATACATTTAGGTGCATTTAGATGTCATGAAACCGAAAGGCATTAAATGGTAGTTGGTTTCCGACAATAATACTTCACTCTATTTCCAATATGCTAATTTCCGATAATAATGAGAAGAATTATTTTTTAAAATTGCTAATTATATAGAATAAGAAGTTCGCTATTTATAAAAAATATCAGTACCATCGCAGGATCCATATTTTTCAGCATATCCAGGAAAGCAATCGCATATTTGGTCACCCTTCCAGTTATACCGGCACGACTTTGAGTATTCACCACAATTACAATCTGGAAAATAAATGAGCAAGGATTTATTTTAGGAGATATAACTTCATAAAATCAGGTGTATTTTTTATTACTCGTATGTGAAATAGAAAGTATTATAATCGTCAAGAAGTTTGATTTATTGATTTGGACGAACAGCCACATTTTAGACCTTCATGACTCCAAAAATACCATTTTTGCGATTATGCTGGCCTGTCTGTCTCTAGATACGATTAACACACATACTTAAGGTGCCAGAGCCTCTTTTTTAAATATCTAGTCGGACAACATCTAGCCGCTATTAGGTCCTTGATTCTTGGCATGGTGTGTAGTCACTTTTATCTATATTTCTTTTACAAGAAGGGTCCAGAAATGCGATGCAGAGAAGGTCGTCAGTGCTTTAAGTCTGATTGGGACATTCATCGATGTTCCACACGCTTTCTAATAGAAGAAATATATTAATTATATCGATAAAAAAGATTAAAAATTCCCTATCAATGGTTGGTTCTTGTATCCTCACCATTTCACATCACAACAAGCCTTTTTATTGCTTATAATTTCCGAGTTTGTTGCTTTTATTTTTGATGAAAATGATTCCTGGTTTATCTCTTTCTGTTTACTTTACAGCAATTCCAAATAATCTATCCTCTTTTTGAGAATAATATTTAATTTTTTTGCTGTCTAATAGGAATTTTTGATAAATTGAAATTAATAATATGATCTTTTGTAGAGAATGTGTGACCAAAAGTTATTAACAGTTTCTGATAAAAAAAAGTTTTTTACTTTCAGGAAAAAAGGGCTTAACAGCTAATGCTATAATAAAGAGATCGAGAAAAATTTTAATAGTTAAAAGTTGAGGGAAAATAGTAGTTTTCCCCACTTTATGCCAGTGTCTAGCCCCATGCGGAAGCGGAAGTTATCAATCAATTTTATTAATTTTTTCCTCTTTTTATTTCTCACCAATGCGCAAGTTTTCCGCGATATAGCGACTTGCAGAACTTGTTTTTTTATTTTGGCCCGCCCTAGTGCGCAATCTCCTTTCCTATTTTAGTCAGAATAAGTGGATTATAATTCCATGTTCTTCACCTTGTTGTGTACAAACCCTTTTCTTATTTCAGTCAGCAAAAGTGCTTCACGATCCCAGCTTCTTCGTCTTCATAAGATCTCATCATAAAATACTATCTCCTCTATTTTTAGCTGTAAGAGTTTTTGTGCAACATTCACAAAAATCTGTTACTTAGAAGATCAACAAAATAGAGATTATTCGATATAGAATTAATAAAAGAAAACCTAAATTTTACGAACAAAGTGAAAAATGCTTTCAGTTGGTTAGAGAGGTTTGCTGCCTTCGAAGAATATTTTTAATAGAAAAACTTATAATTCTAATAGAAAGAAGAAACATTTACAAGAGTCTGTGGAAGTGAGAATCGTTGTCATCGGACTAGATGATGTAGAAGTAACTGTTATGCTAGTTTCGTTATCTGTAGAAGGAAATCAAAATCAAATTTTATTTATAAAAATTACAAGAAAAATATGTTTGTTTTTATTTATTTGTTTGTCCAGGCCGGCACAGCCTATCGAGAGGGTGTAAGACACTGCCCCGGACGGCGGAGATTGCAAAACAACATCAAAACAGAAAAATTACATCAGATTAAATTACAAAACTGAATTCCAGTGCATGTGTAAAAAGGCAATAACAAAATCAAACGTTCTGAACAACCAAACAGAAGCCGAAGGAAGTGGCAAAAAACTTCATGAAACAACATCAAAAAGTAAAACAGGAAGCAAAAATCAAATAAAAATTTAAACAAAATGTTAGGATATTAAAAAAATTACAGCATGTGTGACAATTCAATAGAAAACATTTAAAATTTTATATTCAAAGAAGAAAGTAAAAAAACACAAAAATGTTAAAAAAACATTGATATATTTTTTGAAAACGATTTATGAGTCAGAAAGCTCACTGCAAATGCAACTGGAAATCCTAAAGATCTCTTTCAGTTTCACAGGTCCAAATTTATTATTAACTGAAATTTTAAACCATGGGGTTTTTTTTTTGCTTCTGTAGGTCGAAATGAAATTTTTTAGTGAAAGTACAATGAAAAACATAGTGGTGCACATCACCTTGCTAACCGAATTTGCAATTTGGTGTGCTGGCTAATTTGAAAAAAGATAAATATGAAACAAATGGTCCATGACCTGTTAAAGTGTATATTACGTATTTGTTAGTAATAATTAAGTTACGTTTAACAGACCTAATGAAAACCCAACTCGGGTTCCTGTTTCAGAATCCATCGATTAGTTTTTCCAGTTGCTTAATATAAAGTCTTTAATATTATATTTTAGGAGAGATTATGGTGTAGGGACATTAATTTTTTACCCAACAAATATAGCAGGTTTTTCAAAGTGATCAGCAAGTTAATTTCCTGCGCCTTGACTCAAGATAAACAGACTTTCCCTCTTACATTATTAATGAACATTTTGTTCATTAATATTGTTTTTGTTATCTTAAATCATTAATAATGTTTAATGTAATTTGTTTGAACATTTAACTCGAAATTGGATCTCATGTTCAAACTTTTCAATGACTCGATTGAGGAGAGACTATCAGTGAAAATTTTCATCTTAGCTCCTTGTTCCAAGTCACAACTTGGGCAAAGTTAATTTCCGAAATCTCTGTTTGGAAACCAAATTTAGCTGATAGCAATATGTTCTGATAAGTGTTTGATTTCTGAAGATGTACACTGCGAACCCTATGTTGTCACAACTTTATATCCGTCCGTGTACACCTCATATAATCCCAATTTTCTATATTTTCATTGAGTGTTATAATTTTTTTCTAGTTGGGATATTCATTACTGACCTGAAATAATCAAGATTATTGATATTATCTACTACGTCATATTTTCTCTTTCGTAAATGCCAAATTTGAAATTTTTCTTGTAAGTCTTGGGCTGTTATGTGGAGGGGAGGAATCCACGTCAAAACGTTCAAAAAGTTTGTGGATGAAGTTCTGTAACATTGTATCACTTTAATTAGAAAGAATATTTGGATACTGTGGAGTTGCTTAATTTGTTTGACAGTCACAATCTAGACGCTAGCGCCATAGAACAAGGACTTTGCAATCACCGTCGTATACCAAAGTTTAATTGGAGGTTTGCTAAGGCTACAGTTGGACTTAATTAACCTATTAAAATTAAACGTTATATCATAAGCCTTTTTAGAAAAGTGTATCAAATAAACCACTATGTATGCTTGGTTTAATTAGTCTCGGGTGTCACCCTCGACATCTAACCACGGTTCAAAATTATGATGCCATTCCTTAAGTAGCCCTAGCTTCGTTTGAAAGCGGGAAGTTAATACATCTAAACCAAACGGAAAGCACCGTTGGCTTCTGCAAATTTAATGCTGATTGGCAAACATTATACATTATGGTGGAACGAATTTTTTTTCTTTTGAAATTTTTAATAGTGCGGAAATTTGCCTTTTTTTTATCTGAAAAAGACAAAACTAAAATTATATGGTAATTGCAACATATCTTGAGGTGCCGCAAGAACAATGAAATTTCATAAATATGAAATAATTTGCTCTATTTCATCTTTCTGCTCTTATTTCTTATATGCACTATAAAAGTCCGAATCAAGGATTTGGACTTTTTATTAATAGAACATACATTTTTTGAGAATTAAAACCCATGGTAGGGATATGTAATATTAATTATTAGCCAAAAATGTGCAAAAAAGGGACTATGAAAAATAAGAAAATGTGCTACTTTCTAATTTGGAATTATTGCTTGGTTATGGTTTCAACTGACGAAAAACACTTACAAATACGTCATGTACCTTTCTTATTATTGTATAACAAAATATATTTTGTGCTTTTCCAATGAAGGAAAATGAATTAAGTTAACTTAATTGTTACTTAATCTAATATTTGATTGTGTGTTGCTTGTATTTATTCGACTCAGGTTTTATTTGGATTTATAATTGCATGCGAAATTTTGTATTTATATTAATATTTATTTGTATCTTGAAATATTTTACTTCGACCTGTAGAGAATGTTTAGTATTAAAAGGTGATATATATATTTTTCAAATGACGTATTCCTTTTTCTTGTACTATCGACATAAAAAGGAAAGTAACAAGTGTATATATTTTCCTTAGATGTGAGTGAAAATTCGCAAGTTAAAATATCTTTGTAAATATAGGTCGTTTCTTCTTAGTTTTATTATTAAGTATAGAAAATCGAGTCTTCCCCTTGATGAATTTTATCCAAGATTTGACACAGATATGCAACTTTGGTGTGAATACCAAATATCATTATTCTTATTCTTGTTCGTTGGATTTTTTACTTGTCTTGTTCGCATGCAAACAGACAGTCCCATTCAAAAAATGTTTCTGTTGGTCTCAAGAAAGTCTATAAAGTGAAAAATCATCAAAATCTACAGGTTGAAATTCGTGATGATTGCATTACTTTATTTATGTATGAAAGATAAAAGAAATAGCAGTGAAGAATTGAGGGTGTTTAGAGTCAGGATCATAATATGATTGTTTTGCCTCTGGTTTTCATTAGTGTCTGAGAAAGGGTAAATTGCGTCTTGTAAAAGCGCATTTTTTTCTCTCAATTATATTGGGCTTTAAAAAAAACAGGTCACCCAGGACAAATATGTGGCGCATGTGGGGGGTTGTATATGTCGCACACATCAGAAGGCGCTGCTGGATGAATAAAACAATTTATTTAATACAAATAACAATATTAAAAGCGGTATGTCATGACGCTTCAGGATGTCAGGGTAAGCCCATGGACTCCAAAACATGAGTGAAGAGAACATCAATCACCGAAGGAACCAGGTGAAGGCAACCTGGAAATAAAAGGTAAAAGAGAGAAAGAGTTCTCGGTGGAACGTCTTCATATACTCCGCTGGTGGCAAAATCTTTAAGTTGCCACAAGCTGGTTTACAATAATGACGAGGTAGACACGACGAATATCAGCAGTATGGTGATCAGAGTCCAAATCCTTTGATTCGAATCCGCTACAAATATACCCCTGCCCTTCGTCGCTATGCCACCCAGAAATGACCAGGTCACCCGTTCAAGTTGTCGTTCCTAGGAGTTATTTTAGTATTATGCCAATTGGCCAAGAATTCCGGCTCATACAAAAGTAGTCGTTGAGAAGGGTGACCGTTATACAAAAGAAGATTCTGATAGAAGTTTTACAGTAATATGCAAATTTCTCTTATCGCTGAACGATTTTCATATAAAAATGAGAATATTATTTGAACTAAATGAATTCAAAAAACCAGAGAAAGTTATTAATATTTTTTAAATAATGTAAAAACATTCAACTAAAAATAATAATTGAATACTCCGAGGCAAATAAATAAAATGGTTTAAAATATCTGTAAAATTTTTATTGAATAGGAATTGCAGCATTAAAGATAAAACAGTTCTTTATAAATGGGTAAACATACTTTTAGATTAATAAGAAATGAACTACTTAATTAATATTAACCAAACCTTCATTAATTTGTTTATAGAATTTGTAAGCTAAGTTAGATAAACATCCATTAGTATTTTGAATTTCTGTTGCTTAAAAACTATTTATGAATTTTCTTTTTTAATTAGGGGAGAGTTCCGAATTTGGGCAGGCGCTTACATTGGACCGGTATCATAACTTCAATTCCATTAAATAATAAAACGTAAGTAGTATAATAAAGTAGGCAAATTATGTTGTAACGATGTAAATGAGGTGTACGAAATCATTTCTAAGAGAAAGCGCTATGTGGTTACAGTTAAAAAACAAGTATTTAGAAGTAGGTATCATCCTTTAAATATTTTATCAAAATACAAAAGGCCCTTACGAAATTTTAAAGTCAGTAAGAAAATATGTTATTATTTCCTCAAATAGAAAATTTTTTCCTCGAAATTTACTACAAAAATTTGATTAGAATACACTCACTGCCAAAAGTTAAGCACAATTCTTAAGATGCGAAAAAATCGGAGTTAATATGAATAATATGGTTCGCAATCAGTTGCGGAGAACCGTGGGGAATACTATCGTCATTACTCACATTTTACAGTGAAGATTCGGTCACAGGGCAATTAGGAGGGCCACCAAAAAGGGATGAAGGCGAAAATGGAGTTACACTGTACTCCACCGTACGTAGCACCAAACTCTCCGCTATATAGACTTTTCAGGATTATTGAATTTTTTTTCCGAAATTGTGTTCGGATTAATCGAATAATTCTTTTACTACAAAAGGATTTAAGATAATCAAATTCTTAAATAAACTCTAGGTAAAATTTCTGTTCATTTCTAACGAAAAAGGTTATCGTGTTTTTAACTTATACGCGAATCTGAGTCATGTCTGCAAGTACACTTTAAATTCAGAGTGAATCTCCATTTTAAAATCTTATATTCAATATGTAAACCAAAGACAATCTTAACATGACTATTTAATTGTGGAATATTTATTAGTTTAACTCTATCGATACGGGACCGTCCCTTCAAGCAAAAGACGATATTCGTCCGAAACGTCCGAATGTCACTCTGAAATTTCAACCCCCTTTCGTTAAGTGTGATTGATTTCACACATGTGGCGAGTGCTTTCTTCGTTATAGTGGCTTGCACAGATGTGTTTGGGGAAGAGGGGAGTTTTCTTACAATTAAGACAATGCCAGATGTCATTGTGGTTTTTGAAGGGGAAATATCTCATACTAATACTAAATAGGAAATTTTGTGTTTTTCTGAGCATATTGTAATTAACTAAGGATATTTCAAAGAATTTTTAGTTTTTTTTTAGATTTTATACAATATGGAAATTTATTAGGAAATTTAAGATATAGAATTTTTACAAATTGTATAAGGCAGAAATCTGTATTTGCTTTATTTTTTTACCACAGTTCTCAAAATGAAATTAAGGATTTTTCGTCTTACATACACCTAATAAATAATTTTAAATACTGGTGCGGAATAATTTCAATGATCAAAATAAATTCCCTAAAATATATTTCATTAATTTTTACTAACTTTCTTCACACATTTCTCCTTTCCAAGGTCCTTTACATTTGCATTTAAATCCTGTTGCGTCGGCATCACATGTTCCGTCATTTTTGCAAGGATTAGGCGAGCAGGGGTCACCTATAAAATTATAAATATTCGAAATATTACAAAATTCCAATTAAAAAATAAATTCGAGGTCATTTGAAAAGTTTTTGAGGAAATGTATGACATGGTGTAATGTATTATCATGTGTATGTGAAAGAGAAAATTTAAAACCCGAGTTAACCCGAGTTATGTGTCTGACTTTCGACTAGATGTGTTTTTGGTATACTGTCTATTAATTAGCCTTTATATCTGCATAAGATTAAAAATTTTCAAAAACACAAGAAATAATATACAAGGTGACCCATGAAAGTGAAACAAGCGTATATTTCCTTAAATATTTATCCCACACATAACCTTCCTACTACAAATTTTCATCAAATAAGATGAGAATTTGTATGATATCGCTGCGGTATAGCTGAAGACTCAATAGACGAAAGGTCAGAGTGTTGCTCTGCAATACCAAGAGACACAGGTTCGAGTCGTTGGACTTTCATGTTTTCAATCATTATTTCTATTATTTAATTTAATTTATTTAAATGCAAACTATTATTAATGTAAATTTAATCAATGTAAATAACCGTCTGGTGGAGCGTTCTAGAACATTCCACCAGGTATATAAAATGACCACAGCTGAATAAATCTTCAGCTGTGGTGCTGTCCGTGTAGAGTAACAAGGTGAAATCAATCTTTCTCTTAGTTACGTAGTGTAGAAAGCTCATTTCTACGGGACAATAATATTTTGTATTCTAAAGAGATAAATAAAAAAAGTTGAAAAATTGAATTTTTATACGGTCCCGAAGGGCTAAAATGTCAAATAGTAAAAGTTTCCGTTACATTTCTTTATTAACATACAAAGAATTATGTTTTTAGCTAACATATTCGTAGAAAAATAGAAATAAATTTTTTTTTCATATACCACATTTAAGTAGTTTTGATTGCTGTTTGTTCCTCTTTTTCGATATAATTTTCAGGTATAATAAACATATTTTATTAAGAAAATAAGAGAACGGAATCAGGAAATAGAAATACATTTGATAACTGTTGTTGTGATTCAAACAAATAGTCAAATAATACACTAATTGAAGTATTTAAAAAAATAATGTTAAGAAATTTGGAAAAATATCCCGGTGATGTATCAACAGCGACAGCTCATCTGCTAAGAAACAGTGCTATAATAATATCAAAAGAATACAATTGTTATACAATTTATCAAAAATAGCTTTACCTTCAACGAGAAGAAACATTAAGCTTTAATTATCTGAATTGTATTTTAGGAAAATACAGGCCTAAATTTCGGAGTTTGACTTTCAACTTTTAAAAAACGAATACGTCGAAACTGGACAACTTTAAATTCAGAGTTATATGGAGGTGAATCCAACACATTTCTTTGAATAATACTCATTTGCTACTGAAAAATTTTGCTTAACATTGTGAATAATTAAGCTACATTTTTGCGGGAGTAAAATAATAAATGGATGTGTAAGTTTTTTGTGTTTTTCTGAGCATATTGTAATTAACTGAGGATTTTTCAATATATTTTTAGTTTTTTCGAATTTTTATGCAATTTGGAAATTTATTACAAAATTTATGGTATAGATGTTTTTCAAATTGTCTAAGGAAGAAATATCCATTTGTTTTTATTTTTTATTATAGTTCTCAAAAATAAATTAAATATAGTTCGTCTTATATACACCTAATGATTTACTTTAAATACCGGAGCATAATAATTTCAATAATCTAAATCAGTTTCCTAAAATATATTTCAATAATATTTACTAACTTTCTTCACATGTTTCTCCTTTCCAAGGTGG
>BGPR01027955.1:3540-20339 GCA_013235015.1 Araneus ventricosus
TGGAAATTTTAAAGTTAGTGCAATTATAAATATGTTGACGACTTATGAAATTTTTAGATATGAAATCGTTTATTTTAAGTTTAGTAGACACGATAACTGGTACTTTTTGTTTTAATATACGACGAATGATGGCAAAATAATGCTGTGTGGTTCGGAGGGGGTTCCGCAATTGTACAAGCTAATTTTTCTCAGAATTGTAATGTGACTGTCGGTTTGATAACTGAAATCGGCTTAAACTAGTTTTATTAGACTTGAGATTATGTGATTGTTAGAACCTGACAATGAGAATGTGATTTCACTGGTTTAAATCGGTAAAAGTCACTTTAGCTTCAGGTGTGAGCTTTTGTGTTTGGAAGGTGGATATTTATTTTTGCTCCCTGTGAGGTAATTTTTGCTCTAATGTTTTTAAAATTGGATACAAAATTTATATCGGGTGATACTTTTTGCAAAAAAATAAAAAAAATTTCTCACAATAAAAAAAAAGCAATTATTTTCAAGTGAAATTTGAAAATAATTGCTTTTGTAGATCCTAGTTCTTTGACATTGAGAGATATCGCTTTTGTAATTGGTGTGGCAAATCAAAAGTATAAAGAAAAAAGTATAAATTGTTATAACATACAAAACATCTAGACCATTCTCTCTAAAAAGGAGAGATAAGTGTCAAAGAAAAGGGAAAATAACTCCAAGAACCGAAAAAATTCTAATGAGAAATAGTAAAATTAATCCAAAAAAACAAGCACAGACCTTCAAAGGCATTGGTTAATGATTTTGATATTAATGATTCAACAATATTCCGTAGACTTATGGTAGCTAGCCGGAAGGCAAGAATACCAAGGCAAAAACAATATTTGACTGATAAAATGAAGATAAAAGATAATAATAAGCATTCTTGCAAATTTTTGTCAAGGCATTTCAAACTGAGTTGGTTCCAGTCCACAATCCAAAATTGGTCAAGACTATCATGCTGGAAAATGTAATAATCAATTTGCTTGGTTGGCCTGGAAATACACCAGACTTGCATCCAATTGAAACCTTGCTATTTTTTGGCATGATTTACAATATATTTCACTGTTGCAACGCATTTCAAATCGTTTTCATTGTTTAAACAAATATTTTATTGCTTGTTTCTCTATCATTGTTGAAAAATAAGCAAATATATAACTGAATTTTACTTTCTTCCTTTATTTGATCAGTTTTTCAGGGCGCGGTGGCCAAGTGGTAAGGTCTCAGCTTTTGGGCCGGAGGGTTCCAGGTTCGAAACCCGATTCCACTGAAGATCCGCCGTGTATGGGGCCTGTTGCACATTAAATCATACGTAGTGGCCAAGTGTCCTCCCGTTGGTGTGGCGTGGGAACTTGAAGAGGGGTACCAGCTCCCCTGACCGCGTTTCAAGATTACGAGGTCCGTCCCAAAATAGGCCTCGTGTTGCTTCAAAACGGGACGTTAATATAACTAATTTGTTCAATTTTTCAGTGAAATCTGTAAAGCAAGTCCTCAAGATAGTAAGTATATAATTAAATAATCCAGTAAAATGAAAGATTATCGTTGCTATGTTTTAATTCTTTTTATCAGCGTGTTTTAAGCCAATTACCATGCTGTGGACGTAAAATGTGCAGCTCCAATTTAATGTTGAAATCAAATGCGTATGTTACATTAATGTAAACAAGAAACAAAACAGGTGCAAGGCTATGAAAAGAACTCGTCTATAGAAATTTGAAGTTTAAAACTACTTTGTTAAGGGAACTATGACTATAAAATTATGCATAGGAAAATATTATGCACAATATAGAATTATGCATAAATCTCTAAGTAAAGTAATGAAAGTGGGTCGCCATTTAACGAATATTAAAAATTTGTAACTCGATTCCTGTACTTTTTTTAAGAAGTGCTTACATAATTGAATAAAAAAAAATTACCACAAAATCCTTAATAATGAAAATTTTTGAACTTTTCAAATGTTACCTAGGAGCGATTTTGAAACCTACATACGTATAGTTTATTTTATATGCTTCAATTCACTTTACTGCGTGTGCATAGTCTTTTGTCGACTCACATATTTATTCAATAAAAAGTTAGAATTAAAAAAGTAATTATCTATTCGATAGGAATTATTACTTTGCAATACAAAAAAATGGATAACAATAAGGTGTTATATGAGATAGAAATATTATATTTAACACTGATTGCATTGTGTATAATATAAAACGATTATACAAAATAATTTGCTGGTGATGGATTAATTGTCAGTAATTAATATTAATAATTTTGTATGAGACAAATGCATAATAGAAATGCGAGCCGGAAAACTGCAACCTTTTCAGGAATGTAATAACAAAGAATAAATATGATGTCATCTATTTAGAATTGTCCAGACACGGAACTAACGCTAAAGAACGCAGGTGTGACTACGTGCCAAAAGAGATTCAGACCTGGCGTAGTGTGAATGATTTCACACCCGTAGCGCTTTCTTCGTTTCCCCCCAGAAGGGTTTGGAGAACAGGGGAGGGGTTCCTTAGAATTCTGAGAGTGCAAGTTGTCATTGCGGTTTTTGAGAGGGGAAGAGAATTTCCCTTATCTTTGAAAGAGAGAGTATTTTTAGGTCTCACTATTCCACTGGTGCATCCGATATTTTCTTCCTTTTACGTACGTAGTTTTTGAATTGAATATTTAAAAGGAAAGTTGTTATCTTAAATATCATAAGGATTTAGTGATTAGTTTTGATTTAATCGTTCTTACACTTAACCATTGAAAAAGGCTCCTTTTACTTAAAGATTTGCATCATCAAATGATCTTTTTTTTGTATTTGGTAATGCATTTTTTTTTTTTTCTGTTAGTGGATTTTGCATTATTTTTACTCTGACAAAACGAAAGGCAATTGATTTATCAGTTCTATTTTCCATGTTTTTTTATTTCTTAAGCACTCTAGCAATCTACATGAGATTTTCTTCAACAACTTTCGTTAATAAACCTGTCACAATCAAATCTGAGATTTTGTTGGCAAGCTAAAGAGCCTATCTTAGACGGACACAAATCTTCTAGTAGTTTAATATTGCTTTTGGTTGGAATTATTAGGAATAATAAAGCTTTTAAAAATTGCAGGTCGAGCAGAAAAAAATTGGAAGGGCAAACATTTCTTACAAGGCCTTTTTTTTCACACTCTTATATATTTGTAAGAAAAAATATTTATGAAATGAGTCTTGCCTGGAAATATTTTATTAAAATTTTCAGAATGGTTATTTATAGTTGAATTTCCTTCTAGTTATCATTCATCATTATGTTCATTCATCATTTAGTTGTCATTCGTCACTCATCATATTTTTACTTATGGATGGAATTCTAGCATTATCTCTACTAATAATAAAGGAGTATGTGTCTGTGTACTGGCGCTCTATAGGGAAGATCGCTGGACCTAAAGCTACAAAATTTGGCACAAACATACTTTGAAAGGTGGGAATATGCACCTAGGAGCCCTTTTTTTTAATTTAAATTTATCAAAAATTAAGCTGAATTTTGGCATTTTTCCTTAATAACTTCCAAAAATATTACAGCGCAAAAATTATTTTAACACCACTTGAAAATTTAAAATATATATATTTTCAATGATATCAATTAAGTTTTTATACGATTTTTTCTCTAATTTTAATAAATTTTTAAAAATATTTTTTGGCATAATTCACCACAATACTCTTCATTATTACAATGAAATTCAAACCGTTTTCGTTGCTTAAACAAATATTTAATTGCGTGTTTCTCTTCTATTGTTGAAAGCTAAGATAATAATATCCAACTGGATTTTACTTTCTTTTTTTATTTGATCAATTTTTCTGTGAAATCTGTAAAGAAAGTCCCCAAGATTGTAAGTATATAAGGAGATAATTCAATAAACTGAACGATTATTTTTGCTATGTTTTAATTCATTTTATCAGCATGTTTTAAGCCAATTAACATGCTGTTGGACGTAAAACATGCCGCAATATTTTGATGTTGTACGTACAATTATATGTTACTTGACACGATGTTAATTGATGAACTTGACTCCATTAAGGACGTTCGTGTAGACAAGGAACAGAGCAAGTGCAAGGCTAAGAAAAGAACGCGAGCTATATGACTATTTCAGTTTGAAGTTTAAAATTACTTTGTTAAGGGAACCATGAATATCAAATTACGCATAAGAGAGTCAGTTGAAATTATTTTCCCGGCGGACAAGCTGGTCGTAGAAGATGGCTAGTTAGGAATAATAGTGCTATAGCAAGACTTTTAAAATTTGCAGTTCTAGCAGAAAAAAAAATTGGGTGGCGAAAATTCTAGTATTTGTAAGAAAAAATATTTAAGAAAAGAGTTTTGTCTGGAGAGGTTTTATTAAAATTTTCTGAATATTTTTTTATGGATGAATTTCCCTTTAGTTATTTTCATTTCGTTAGTTTCATTCAAATTTCCTAAATAATTGTTTTTAATTGTAGTATTACTTTTTAGTTATCATAAAAATCGCTAATGCTTTATTTTCATATTTACTTTCCAAATTTAACCCGTTACCGCCCAATCGCCCTATTTATAGGACAGTTACATTTTACCTCCGTGGCTAAACCGAATGCATACCATTGTCTCTTTTTTGATTTGTATATGAAGTCAATAGGTACTACCAAATTCCTAAGCAGTCTTCAGAAGGCATATACTACCAGTTAGCCAGATTTTGAAGTCAAAATACCTTCATTTTGAAATTTTTTGATTTTCCCTTTGTTTAATTTTTGAGATAATGCATGGAATTGAAAATGGTTTTAAAGAGTGCGGGGCTTAAACTTTTCAAGCTTACCTCCTAAATAGCGGTCACTAGAGGGAAAAGTTTAATTCCTGCATTATAAAATAAATTTTTTTGATATATGATGTAAGATCTGTCTTAGCATCAAAATGAATAGGGACGCAGTGCTAACGAATGACGTACTAAAAAGGTTTCACTGTATTGTATGAAGTGATTTTTTTTTTGTCAACACGCTGTAAAACAGATATAAAATATTATTTAAAATATATTTCAGTTATTTAATTACTATCCGCCTTTGGCGACCAGCTTGTGAGCAGGGAATATGATTTCAATTGAATCTTGCATCATTTTATATTCGTGGTTCTCTCAGCAACGTAATTTTAAACTTCAGATTGTGGTAGATATTTAACCCATGTTCTATTGGTGACCTTGGACCTCTTCTGTTCATTGTCTCCATAAATGTTTCTAATGGAGTCAAATAACTTACCATGTCATGTAACCTCTAATTCCATGTTGTCGGTACTATCTTCACTTTCTTATTCCTCTTGTAAAATATGCATTTGATTTCAGCATTAAAATGACGCAGCACATTTTATGGCAGCGGCATGTTAGTTGGATTAAAAAATACTGAGAAAAGAATGAAAACATAGCAACCATAACCATTCAGCTTAATGGATATATTTCTTAATGTAAGCAAAGCAATATCTCAGGAAGCTTGCTTCAGAGATTTCACAAAAATCTTGATGAAATAAAATATGAAAGTAAAATGTATTAGGATCCTATCTCAGATTACAAAAATGAAAGAGAAATATGCAATTAAATATTTGTTTAAACAAAGAAAACGGTTTGAGTTGCTTTGAATACAATGAAAAGTATTGTTGTAAATTATGTCAAAAAACATTTTTAAAAATTTATTAAAATTCGAGAAAACATTGTACGGAAATTTAATTGATATCATTGGAAAGGGGTTTTTTTTGCAGTTTCAGGTGGTGTAATATTTTCATGCTATAATATTATTTGTTCTGTAATATTTTCGGAAGTTATTAAGGAAAAACGCCGAAATTTCGCCTAATTTTAATTAATTAAACTTTTAATTAAAATTTCAAAAATGGACTCCGAGGTGCACATTCCCACCCTTCAAAGTATGTTTGTGCCAAATCTCGTAGCTCCAGGTCTAACGGTCTGCCCTGTAGAAGACCAACACACAAACACACGGACTCGCACACACAGACACACAAACACAGACGCGCGCGCGCACACAGACACACAAACGCACACACAAACAGACACACACACAGAGACACACATTCTCCTTTATTATTAGTAGAGAAGAAAGTAGTAAGTTAGAGTAAAGAAAGTGGCCTGAAAACTGCAGTGTTCTTTGACGAAAATCCCAGCTTTAGATTTTTAAGCATTAACAGTGCTTTCTAGGGGCCCTTAGGCAATACAATTCCTGGGGCTCCCTCTTCTCCTCCCCAACTTAAAAAATCAAATATGTGTGTATCGATTTTAATTTAATCTCTATGTAAGCAGTTTTAAGTTGCAAATTTGGACAAACTGAATTTAGAAAAGGGTGAAATTTCAATTGCGAAAAAGTTGATTTCAGTATGTCGCGTACAAAAAAAATGCAAAAATAAAATTTAAAAGTAATTTTATGCAAAATAATGAAAAAATGACAAAACACAATCTAAATACTGTTTAATTACAGGATCGGACATTTTTTGAATTATAAGGTAACATGTTTTTTAGAGTTGCAAAGCAGCATGAAATATAAAACTTGAAAAAACGTAATTAATTGGGAATGTTGTTAGAATAATGTTTCAAAATTTAAGCGATATTTGATTTTCATGCAAGTTTGAGTGCACGGTCTTTGTAAATTAAATTAAATTAAATTACTTTGTTAAGTATCGCAAAGAAAAAAGAATTTCGAGGCCCTGAAGTTACGGGCCTTTAGGCAGTTTCCTACTTTGCTTATTTAATAATCTGGCCCTGAGCATCAATCGCATTCATTAATTTTGATAGTCATTCAATCAAAGGGTATGAACGAATTGTAATGAAAACCAAAAGAGACAGTGTTGCGGATTACCGTATTGAAGTAACACTGCTATTTCAAAAATTCTTGATTTATCTTTTATAACCCAGAATTACCGACTCTCTTTCTTGCCCCTTACCTTCCCAACTTCCTTTGTAAGCATTTCTCTAGAAGCCATTACCGAGGACATCATGTGGTCAAACAATTCATCATCTTTTCCATCCCCATCAAGGTAAACATGCTTTACCTTGGTGGGGGGAAGGGGTTCAGAGCGAATGAGCGAAGTTGGGGAAGATTATCTCTGACATCTCATCGGGGACAGAACCAGGACCAGGGAAATAGATATATTTCTCTGGCATGGGGGCAGAACAACCCCCGAACATCTGCATTGTGTTTCACGTCCCAGCTTTGTCAGACGTCCAGGTGTCTTCCTTCTGTGACATGTCCTTTTCTTTGACGAATCGATTTGACTCTTGAAAGAACGCTGCAGAATTTAGGAAAGCTTGCCGTGAATTTCTAGGAAGTCTTGATTCGTATTGCAGAACCACACTGACATGAAGATTGTGGTTCTTTTGGGGGTTTTTTTTCTCGTAATTTTGTAGAGTTAAATGCAGTTAATTTTATCAGAAATAATAAAGATTTCACTGCCGCAACTTTTCTGTACATTTTACTATACAAAAATTTATGATAAAATAATCACTCGATAGAATCAAGGAATGAGCAAAGGAATATAAACTTCGGGTGCCAGTCTTTGGAATAGCAGAGAAGTAACAAAAAAAAGGAGAATATAACCTCTAGTTCGAAGCATCGTAATTTTTTTATCGTCTGCGTTTTTATTATTATGCTTTTCGCCACGAATAAGCATAAAATTGAATCAAAATAATTTGAAACAATAGTACGCAAGCAAGTCTTGAAAATTAAATATTTTTGAAATGTAAAATTACTTTTTTTCTTCCGATTCCAAAAGTAAACAGACTATGGAGCATTTCAATAGCAAATTAATAGTAAAAATGCTTGTAGCAAAAGTTACAACTCTGTACAATAAATAAATAAATAGTAAAAATGTAATGCGTCAGTCGTTGTATAATAAATTTCGAAAACATTTAAAATTAAATAAGAAATTGAATGAAAATAAAATTGGTTTCATTGATAACCTAATTTCTTTAAATTTTTAAGTAGTGTAAAAATGGTTTTCGAGCCATAATATGGTCCACATTTACCATACCATAGAGGAACCATAAAGGAAGGAAAATTAACATATCGATTGATTTTAAAATAATTAAAAATATAGGTATTTAAATTCTAAAACTTAATTTTTTTTGCACCTACTACCCAAGAAGTTATTACGTGCCAAATTTGGTAACTATTGGTCGAAAGGTCTGCCCTGTAGTGCATTTTGAAAGATTTTTGGATCACGCAGTTTACAGATAGCATGTTAGTCTAAAATCATTATCGCGTTAATATTTTTGGATTAAGTCCATGAATAGGACAAGTGAAACAGAAAAAAATTAATAAAATGCACCTGCAGCCATTTACCGCCGCCGTAATTTAATAGCGATACGTACCATCGCCAATAAGCGAAATAGGGTAGCCGGAACGCCGTTCTGACACTGCATTTCTTTTTTCACAAGAAATAAATAGTGAAAAATTATATACATTCTTTTTAAAAAAGTTTGATCTTCGTCTTACCCTTATCCTCAAAAATATTATCGGTAATTCAAATTAATAACTGTTTAGCTTTGTTTTGTTTAGTCATATTAACTTTCCGTTTTGAATCAACAGGACCTCGATTTTATGACGGACCTCGTAATTTTGAACCTTGGTCAGATAACGAGGAAGACACCTGAGCCGGCACCTCCCTCTCGAAGTTTACGCACAACCAGGGCCGGATTTATACATTTCTACACCCTAGGCCAAAGCACTTAATTCTAATCCCTCTCCCCTGCATTCATCGCAACTGTAGAGATACGCAACGTAAATGTGCCGCTAATTTATTTAATGCAAATGGATGTGCCTAAAAAACAGTGTTTTGTATGATCTTTCTAAAAAATACTGAAATTTGTGAATGCTTTATTATAATTTCTTTATATTTGTGCCCTCCATTTGCTGCGCCCTAGGCCATGGCCTTGGTTGCCCCTATGGGAAATCGGGCCCTTCTCAAAACACTAGCGGGAGGACGTTTGACCCTCTACGCCTTATTTAGAGTATAGCAGTCCCACATAAACAGCATATCTTCAGGGAAATCGGGTTTCGAAATTGGAACCCTCCGGTCCCAAAGCTCAGACCTTACCGCTAGGCCCCAATTAATAAAAGTGAACTAATAATAGAAAAGTATTATACTCGTCAAAACATTGGACTTCGGGATGCTGATGAATCTTCACATTTCAGACCTCTCTGAGTCGGAAAAAACTAATTTTTGGAATCATAGTTGTCTGTCTGTGAACACTATAATTCAAAAACTGAATGGACAAACTTTTTTCCCTCGCGTACCTCTTGATTATTCTTTTTGTTTTCGAGTACCCCCTTCTATCATATCCATCCGTCTATGCAAAGAAGTTTTTATCAAAAGTATTAGTTCAACGCCAAAACAAATGAAACAAATATTGTAATTATTTCCTTTTAACTTATAAGGATAGCTGAAAATTACACTTCGTAATAATCAACTATTCAAGTGATATAGTTATTAAATAGCAAGTATTCACTAGGAGAAACATACTTCTTTAACCTTTTAAATCCCTTATATTTTCTTACTTCCGACATTAACAACTTTAATTTCGCGTTCCCTCAAATGGTCCTTCGCGTACCCCAGGTTGGGAACCTTTGGACTGAACGAATGAAATTTGGTATTTTGTCTTGACACCAAAATTATAAATTTCTGTCAAATTTTGGATGACCATGTGCAAGTAGACACGATAACTCAAAAACGCAAAGATGTTGAAGAATGAAATTTAGTATCAGAATTGCGAACCTGTATCAAATTTTGGAACAAATCTATCAGTTGGTTAACTGTTTAATTGGTGTGTCTATTCATGTGCATGTGACAACAATTACTAAAAGACGCAACAAGTAAGATAGATTACTTTAGATGACTACATCACAATTGTAGATCGGTGTCAATTTATTTGTGACATATTTATTACAGAGCATTTAAAAAACAAACCCGTATGTTATACGTAAGTTCTAAGTTCTTTGAATGACAAAATTTATCATATTCAGCAGTTTTGAAACTTTTATGATTTTTAAAAATTTTGCGAGTGTTTTGTATTTGAGTCCCCAACAGGAGTGGCTCCAGTGGGGTGCCGGGAGGCCCAGGGCCCCTTTGTCGGGAATGCTGTGATCCCCCTTTCGGGGCAAATTTTTGTACCCCGTTCACACAACGGGCTATTTAACTAGTAGATAAATAAAGATGTGGCGAAAATTTGGGAGGGTCATCATTACGCCCCTCCACTTGTACAGTAGGTCGTGCCCCTTATCGGGGATACTCTCCCCCCCCCCTCACCGTCGGCGGAATCTATCGTCTAATCACTCTTGATCCCCAATAACCATTAATAGAAAAAAAAAGTTACATCCATGCAAATATTTATGTAAGCCTAGTGCACTTCAAATCTGACATCGTGTGTTGAAAGGAGAGACGTTGATATAGTGTGAAAGTTGAAGTGTAGACAGTGGCGTAGCTAAAGGGGGCGGAGCAGTGGCGTAAGAAGGGTGGGGCTGGAGAGGCTAGTGCCCTGGACGCAATTGCAAGGGGGCGCAAAATTAAGGAATCAATTGGTTGTATTTAATATAAAAGTAGGGTTTTTTTTAAATCTCTTATTCCTAAGATTTTTAAAAGTTGAAATGATTTCAACAAAGTGTGGGGAAACCTCGAGCTACGACAAAATAAAAAGTAATATTATACTTCAGAGATTTTCCGACCCAAACCCTCATCGCCAAGTTAAAAACTCGCTTAAAGTCCCCACCCTACCGGGACAAAAATGAGTTTCTCGATGGGGTGAGAGAGAAGGGAAGATGGTTAGGGATAATTATCTCCACAGGGTTCCTGTTTCTTTCTTCTGACCCGATGGTTCCTCACGGTATGCATGATTCATTCTGAATGATTGCCCGCTTCTTCGGAAATTGGTCATAAAAGGTTAGCAGAAGTGTCATTCCTATTTTCAATCAGCAAAGAGTGAAGAACGGAAAATATACCTCCATTTTTTGCTTAGCGCAAGACCTCTTCAGAAAATTTAAAAAGATGTTAAGTTTGCTATCTTTGCATTGTTTTTAGCACTGAATATTTGCATAATTTGTATGATTGAAATGTCATAGTGTTTATTTTAAGTTTTTATTTCGCAAAACCTAGATGCAATTGTTCTTCCAAACGAAAAAAAAATTAGAGAATGAGAGAGAGAAAAAAGACCGTATAAAGTTTTGCAATTGCTGTTAAAAAATTAAACAAATCTTGCAGACCTTTTCAAACAGATCTTAAATTGAGATTGAAAAAAATTTAATTAATTTTCGTTAAAATAGCAAGGAGTTTCTAAAAGAATTTACATTTAAAATGCTAAAGAATTAAATAAGCATGTACGAAGATTTAAATTTAAATTATGAAGTATATCTCAAATGTTCTGCTACTTTTACAGCAGATTTTTTCCCAAAAAAATGATTTTCAAATAAATTAATTATGCCTTTTCCATATACTTTTCTTTTGGATATTGCGAAAAGATATTTTTGATTATTATTATGCTGAACATGATAATAATTAATTCTAAGAAATGATATGGTCATGCCCAAGCCTGAAGTTCTTTTGGATATGATGTCGATAATGCATATATTTTCATTTATTTCAGAGAATTTTATTCTAAATTTAAAATTTAGACTGATTATTTCAATTTTAATGTTTTAGTTATAATTAAGATATATAGTTTAAGCTTTCAACTCGATAAAATCTGGAATAATGTCTTTGCTCATGAAACTTTCGGCATTTAGAAGTTTGATCGCACCAATTTTGTTCCAGCAAGCAGACTTATAACTTTTCTGTCAGACCCCCCCCCCTCGGTTTGTTCTTCAAAATGCATTAAATCCGAAAAAAATTAAATTATTATACTATTATCAAGTTAAATATTTTTAATTTTTTTAATCTGATTTAATTATAAAATACGAAACTCCTCGTGGCAATTTTGTTAACTTCAGTTTCAGACTGCATAAAATGAATGAATCTAAATTTATAAAATTGCACTTTTATAATTCTATTAGAAACTTTGCTGAAGGCATCCTTTGTATGTTTATTTCACACTTTCGCCTCATTTTTGAACGGAAATATTTACCTACTTTTAAATATACTCCAGCACGAAATGAATTATTTATTATTCAATATGTCGCAAAAATTTGCCTCAGATATAAAAAAATATTAATATGGTCCAAAATAAAACTGGAATTCTTTCGATTAACTTCATAAGTCAGAAAAATATTTAAGAATCTATATTTATGAATTTTTTTATACTTCTAGTTAAAGGCGTGATTTTTCTTATTTTAGCTTCGTTTGTATTCCTAAACTATTCAGCAATGAAGAAGAAAGAATTGGGGGCTGAAGGTCGTAAAAGACGAAAAATTGATGCAGAGGAATCTAAAAAGCCAGCAAATTTATGAAAACGTTTTTTATAATACCGAAGGAAAGTAATTCACCAGATTTTAAGAAATCACCTAATGCCACAATTTTGTTGGGATCTAAGAATGACACGCAAAGCAAGGAAGAAATCATATATGAGACTGAACAACGGGGCTATGATGATGATCATTTATAAATTTAAAAAAAAGGCGGAGACCTGTTTAAAGAGGAGGAGGATAGCTTGAATGATAAACATTTGTCGATAGATAAGGAGAAGGACATTGCAAAACAGAAAGAGGTCATCCCTGTATTGCCAAAGGCTATTGAAGAGAATGATATTGGACTTCTGAAATTTGACACTGACACTGGAAACCCAGTAATTTCAGACTCTTTAAGGCTGCAAATTTAAAAGCTAGGTTCCGTTTACTTTGAAAACAGCGAGGGCCCTTTCTTGCCAAAAAATAACCGGTCGATGAATAAAAGCTGGTTTAAAAGGAAACTAGGAAATGGCTGTGGGAAAGGAATTGCTCGTTTTTGGCTAGTATACTCTCCTCATAAAAATTCTGCATTTTGTTTATGTTGTCTTATCTTTTCTTAGGCAGACAAACGATCAAAACTGGAGCAACAAAGTGATTTTAGTAACTGGAAAGCGCCCGAGAGAATTTCTATACACGAAAATTCCAAAAAACATCGTGAATGTTTTACACAATGGAAAGAAATTGAAAAAAAATTAAACCAAAATGAAAATATAATTGATGCCGAACTACAGCTCCAAATTGAAAGAGAAAGTTTCAAATGGCGGGATATCTTGACAAGAATACTTCACTATATTAAGTACCTAGCTAGCCAAAATTTAGCTTTGAGAGGACATAGAGAATCTCTTCAGTTGGACAGTGAAGCTAATGAAGGAAATTTTCTTAATTTAATAAAACTTCTATCGATTTTTGACCCTGTCTTGAAAGAGCACTTATTCTATGTGGAAAATCATCCGGGATGAGCATCTTATTTCTCGCCGAAGGTGCAGAATGAATTCATAAATTTAATGACGTCAACTGTACGTAATAATTTGTTAACCCTCCCAGCGGCGCAATGGAAATTTTGAAACGTTTGAGAAATGCCACCTTCGTAAAACTTAGTTGTACTAGCAAACGGCAGCAGTTTTTAACAATGAACATCCCTTCCCCCTTTTTGCGGTTAGAGAATACTCCGATGTCAAAGGAGAGACATGACAGTGATTTATACTACTGTGGGCTCTGAGGGAAGAAAATGGGTTGGGAATAGGGGGTCAGCAGCCAGTTTATCTTTGAAGCAAGGTATTTTGAAACCTGTGAAGGGGTGAGTGAATGGCCGTGGGGCGACACTTGAGCGTAAATAAATACGGTTTGAAAAGGAACGAAACATCAGCTGTTTAGACAGGTAGTAGATAGTACTAAAGCCTCAGCAGGAATATAATTAGATGTGTCCATGTCTCTGTCATTAATGCTATTATCTTCTATCGAGGTGAGCAATCGTCGTTCATTCAAGCAGAGACTCGAGACGAATCCGGTATTTTTTCCCCAAGAACTGTAATTTTAGGAAGGGTAGTCTTTAAACGGATATATAAACTCCGACTTGTTTTATGTTTTGTCATTTCTTTTTGATGTTTACTGCTCATGTGCTCTCGACTTAGCGTTGCTCTCTCAACTCTCGACACGTTCGTTTTTTAATTGCGTTTCAAAATACTTATGAACAATGGATTCAGAAGAATACTCAGAATCGGATTCTTCCTATGAGGACATTTCTGATGAAAGTGATTCCGATGAAGATACATTGGATGCCGCTAGAAACTGGTGTAGAATTGACCAAGAAAACCTTGCACCACCCCCACCAAGATTTCCTTTCAGTGGCAACCCAGGACTGAATACCGCATGGATGGTTCTTCTCCCATTGAATTTTTCTGTATTTTCTTCGATGATGACATAGTAGGTTATATAGCGAGCGAAACGAACCGCTATGCAGAAGATTTCATTGAGAAAAATGATTTAACTCCAAGCTCAAGGGTTCAGAAATGGAAAGATGTCGACTCAAGTGAAATTCGTGTTTTTTTGGGCATTATTATTTTGCAAGGTATAGTACAAAAGCCATTGCAAAAGTGGTATTGGTCGCAGAGGCCATTGCTTAGCACTCCATATTTGAAGCAACTTATGTCCGAAAAAAGATTCAGCATCATCATGAAATTCCTTCATTTCACAAATAATGAAACAATCGATTTGAAGACACATCCCCAACCTGGCTTACGAAAAGTCTATGAAGTTTATGATGCCATAAACAGAAAGTTCAAATCAAGTTACGTTCCAGAAAGGGATGTGTCAGTTGATGAATCCTTATTATTGTATAAAGGAAGATTGGGCTGCAAACAGTACCTACCAAAAAAGAGAGCCAGGTTCGGGATTAA
Organism: Araneus ventricosus; assembly: GCA_013235015.1. Lineage (NCBI taxonomy): Eukaryota > Metazoa > Arthropoda > Arachnida > Araneae > Araneidae > Araneus > Araneus ventricosus. The sequence continues at coordinate 18,350 of BGPR01027955.1, forward strand.
ATTCTATCAGCTATGCGAATCTTCCAGTGGTTATATTTGGAATAGCCTTATTTACACAGGAAAGGATATGCCACTGTGGAATGAATCCCCCAAGTACAAATCTACAACGAACATAGTTATGACACTTTTGGAGGATCTTATTGACAAGGGCTATTGTGTAACTTTGGACAATTTCTACACGTCACCAGAATTGGCAGAACTTCTGTTATCTCACCGCACTGATGTTTATGGTACATTGAGACCTAACAGCTGATAGAATTGGTGTTCCCGAAGAAATAAAAAAAGGGACTCTCAAAAAAGGAGAAATCATTGGATTTCAGAAGGGGAAGATTTGTGTAATGAAATACATGGACAAAAAACCCATCTGTATTTTAAGTACTGTGCATAATACGGTAATTGTCGAACAGGACAAGAAAAGGAAAAAAACTCACGGAAAATCGGAAAGAATAGTTTCCAAAAAACCTCAAGCTATAATTGACTACAACCTTACTATGGGAGGTGTGGATAAGGCTGATCAGTGTTTGTCATACTACCCTACTGTAAGAAATCAGCAAAAGAAGTATTACTTAAAAATATATCGACAAATTTTAAATCAGTCAGTGTGGAATTCCTTTGTCCTCTACAAAAAGAATGGGGGCACCATGTCCCATTTGGACTTCCGCCTTCAGCTTGTTGAAGAATTGGCCAAAATATATGGGGAATCGAAACATTCTTCACAAAATACTACATCTTCTGACCGCCTCAACGGACATCACTTTCCATCTCACATTCAACCAACACAGAAAAAGAAAACCCCGACAAAAATATGCATTGTTTGCAGTCAGAAGTTTAACGAAAAAGGTCAGCGGGTAAGAAAGGAATCGAGGTACCAATGCGCGCAGTGTAACGTAACCTTATGCGTTACACCATGCTTCGAAAAATACCACACAGTTGAAAATTTTTAAAAATTCGGAACTCTTTTTCTTTAAAATTTTGAAAAAACGCATAATTTTTTTTGTGTGCTCATAATTTTTTAACTTATTCATGAAATAATTTATTAAATACATTGTGTTTGAATATCCTTGTTAATATCGGAAATCTGTTTTAATTATATGTTTTAAGAAAATGAAATAATGGATCAAGTAACTCAAAATGACTGTCATACAATAATTATTTGTGTATCATCTAAAATAATCAGTGCAGTAATAGTTTTTTCATGTACCATATTTTTATATTACTTGATATTTGAGTCAAAGTGTGCAACTTCATTGTCTTGTATATGCAATTATGATAATAGTTTTATTAGTTTGTCATTCATTAGAAGTCTGATTATATAATATTGCATTACCTGCTAATTTCACAAAGTACTTTGTATCAGTATTACATTCAGTTATATTAGCACGTTATAATTTGAGTTAGATACTATTTTCAACATTAATAAATTTTGGTATAAATATAAGTTATATAAGTATCTTAGCTCATTGCAGAATTATCTTAACGGCATTTTTCATATTTACATGTTTCAAGGAAATATACTCAACGTCCATGTACTCGAAGACATTGTTGTAAAATAATCTTTTTATTCTGTTCTCTATTTAGCATCACAATATTACATTCAAAGTATTTAAGTTAATTTAACGCGTTTGGTAACTTGCATTTATCATTTATCACGTTTTTTGCCGACATGTTTTCATATCTTTGTTAAAATAATTTCTTTAATAGCTACAATAATTTTAAAAGTTTCATTGAAGAATTTAAATAAATATTTTATTTTCACTTTGAATATAAGGTTGGTCGGTTGGAGTTTATTGGCGCTGAATCCAGTAGCGGATTTTGACAATATGATGCCCAAGGAGCAAAATTATTTTGAGGCCCCATCCAAAAAAAACCTCTATTCGTGACAGGGTTGCGACGATTTAAAACAGTTGATTAAAATCACTGATTTAAATCAACTGATTTTTTTTAAAAAAAATCACCGATTTAAATCACTTTATTTTAAATATCAAATTAA
>BGPR01027956.1:0-20339 GCA_013235015.1 Araneus ventricosus
TCTGTCAAATGGTTCAGTTCGTGTTGTAATCGGAAATTACATTTCTCCTTGATGGGTTTCAGGTTCAGTTCAGTTCGTGGGTTTGTCTGTGGACAATGGAAGGAATGAACGGATGGGTTCTCAGGATCAAGGGATATATCGGAAGGAATCCTCAGTAATCCATGTTGTCATACCATGCTTATCCCATACCAAGTATATATCCTTATATAAATCATGAAATATATATGTCTCATGTTGTATGCATGCAATAGCAATAATAACCAGCAATAACCAACTGTATAATAACAACCAATAATAACCATGTATATGTATAATATGTATATGTAGCCATGTATGTAATAACAGTTGATATTCACAAAATATATGAGCATGTGGCATGTGGCATGTAATCGTAATAATAAGTGTATCATAAAAGCGACGCCAATAATCATTACATGTAGCCATGATATGGCAGGCTGTATGTAATAAATTTCAGCCGATTATGATACCAACAGTTTATTCCATATGCTCCTTCAAGGATTCGTAGTATATGTCATGCGGCGTAGCTTATTCATAAGTAAACATATATATCATTCATCCTCTCTCTCGTCTCTGTTATTCAATTCATTAAATATATAGTCAATCGATATCATCATTAAAAGCCACATGTTAGATTTGAAGCGCATGAGAGCAATTAGCCCATTAAGGCGCAAAGGAATTTCGGCTCCCAAGATTTTTCGCGGCGCGTTAAAGTCTAAAAGAATGATAAAGGAATTATATGTATATTCTTCCACTGTTTAAATAATTGTCTGCAAGGGAAAGTTAGGTCAAATGAGCGGCATCACGAGGCCGCGTAAGGAGAAAGCAAGGCATTAACTCAAGACCAAACCTGCATTTTATTTCAGCCCCCTCAAAGTCCAGAATATATAACTTTGTAGTCACCGTAATAAAGACAGAAGATAACGCGTGTGAACCAGAGTAAAGGCATAGGTTATGTGGAGAAGAGTCCCAAAGTAGCGTTTTCAGTTGGTTTTAGATATAGGTATAAGAGGAAGTATATAAGATATGACGCAGGAGGTGGCGTTTCCTCACAGTTTAACATTTATTTGAAATATGAACTTAGGAGATGGTGCCTAGATATAAACTATAAAATTACAAGAAATTATAAGTAAACTCAACAAAAAAAATCAAGACTCATTCTATACAGTATTACTAACTTAATTCAGAAATCAAGGAAGGACTAGTCTCCTCCACATACACACTTTAGGGAGAAAATTATTATTTTTTTTACGTGCTTCCTAAAACCAGGAGTTATATGAAAGAGTTCAAGTAGTATGGAGGCTAGTTAATTTTGTATTATATTTTCTGAATTTTTTGTGGTCCGCTATATAAGATTGCTTTTTTAGATTTGTCTATAAATTTTGCATTTGCGTCCACTTAAGTAGTCCTGCTGTCCTTATAAAGCAGATTTAACATCAAGATACTAAGAATATTAAGTCATGACAATTATCGCTACCCTGAAAATAATACAATTCAAATTCTTATCTATAGATGTCATAACTCCAATGATATTTATGCTATCAACAGAGAACGTTCAGTAAAGTAGAGTGTACTCCATGTATATGTAGTGGTTGTATTTATTAAAGTAAAATGGGTTAGTTATCGACAATTGGTAGAGCACCGGTTTTCAATGGGAATGCCTGCCTGAGCATTTTATAGAATTACTGGGCGTTTTTTAAGCAAAGTATAAATAAAGGAAATTATTATACCCCTAGATTGTATATATAAATACCTACTTTCTCAGGTGTACATACATACTATTTATAAGAAATATAGAAGAAAGTCTTAATAAAGCTATTATATAAAAGATGACATCCCTCAAGACCTACAAATAATATTATGAAAAAAAATAAAGGGTGCCATTAAGTTCTTTATTGATAGCAAGGGAAGGTAAGTTATGGAAGTAGCAGGAAGGTTGCCTTTTCTTGACTAAAGAAGGCAAAGAAGATGTTGGCTTGTTGCATCAAGGCAGGATTTTTTTTTGGTTGAACAATTCTTCTTATAAAGATCAGATCGACGATGTATTTTTTGTAGCGCGGTTTGTCGTTTGGCATTCTAAGGGAGTAGCGGAAATACTAATCATTCCCATACATCTCATTTCAACATTCTTCAAAATACATACTCCTGCTTATAAAGCTTTCTGACATTGCTAGTGTATACACCACTTATCGTTTGGTAGGACTAGCACTTTTGAGGATTTTACTCCGTCAGAGGGTCCTACAGGTAGTAAGGCAAGATGGAGCTCAATTACTGGAATCGATAGGTCACAGATTAAAAAATAAATTTCTCACTCCTTTCTCAAAAAAGCACCGTGAAATCAACATATGCAAAAGAGATACAAAGTTTCAGAATCAGATTCATCTAAGCACCCCTGAAAGAACTTGATAACTTTCTATAAAGTTTCCTTCTTTTCTCAAGTACTCTCTAGATATTAGATCACTTGCACTTGAATGCCACCGGACGACGGAAGGTCAATGCCTTTTGCTTTGAAGTTTAGTGGATTTGCAATTTCGGTGATCGACATTGTGACGCAGATTTCGTCATGACTATTTAAGTGTTTGGGGTTGCCATATAGATATTTCCGGCGGTTTTGCTTTATCATATATGATTCGTGGTACAACTAAAACATCAAATTTATTTTCAGTGATGATCAATGCAATATAGATTATTTTATCACCTATTTACTGAGAATAATAATCTATACTTATCCTATCTCAATTACCCTGTTTCCTCTCATGAGAAATTAGTAACATGATACAGGCCCTTCTTTCATTTATCTCGAAAGTACGGAAGCAGAATGAAAGAACAATGGAAAACATATACTTTTACGATTATTTACAGATAAGAGCAGTACACCAACTAGAAAATTCTCCGATTCAAACTTTTCGTCGTTTTCAGTGAATAATTAAGCATAGATGTATTTTTCCTTGTTTTTTTCTCGTATTAAAAGAAAGGACAATAATCCAATTTTATTTTCGTGTAGGAAGGAAAAACAGTTAGTTGTGCTAGGAAGAAGCAGCGTTGTTCCGGGCCAGCACTTGGAAGCGCCGTGGTTGTGGAGCCAGGTTAACCGGACGGCGGTTTGCATTAGATGGACAGAATGAGGAGTCAGGCAAGGTTAAAGAGATTTTCACAGGTGCTTTAAAACGGTTTCGAAGATACTGCGATTTCGTTCAGCTTTACTGATCTGACTATCACCAGTTCGGAACGAAATTAAACATTTGAGTCAGGAATAAAAAAAACTACTAAGAATCAATTACAAATATATTCTATTAAATGCAAAAGTGGAAAAAACTATATCACATATTTTATTCTTCATTATTACAATTCTTACTAATAGCCTATGGTGGTTCTTAATCATTCTTTTTCTCTTGCATTTTGTAAGAAGAACCAAGTTCAAATACATATTATGAAATATCTAACTTGTGAGTGGTTTCTTTAATATAGTAACTGATATTTGCAAATGAAAATACATTCCACATGGTGGTATTCATTTGCTGTAAGTTTCAGCATAGTTCAGTTTTATTATAAATATAATATATATAAAAAAGTATAAATTATACTACATTTATAGAAAAAAAATAATCTAGCTCTATATAACTTGACAACATATTGTAATTTTCTTTATCATAAGGGTGTCTAACCTTGGAAAAAAAGATATTTTTATATTCCATATATTAGCAGAAATTTTATTTATAGATTCTAAATAACTTTTTTTATTATTTAGTTTTCTGTTTGTTTCGAGGTCTGGAATAGTGTGTTGTTGGAGAACCAGTGTCATCTGAGTAGATTTTTTGATTAGATTATATAATTGATATGTGTTATACTTTATTTTAAGGACGCTACGCTTCTGGTATACGTCGTCTTCTTGCTAAAATTCATAAAATTCTCACTGCACTCAGTCATTATTTCTACTTTTCCTATTATTTAAAAAGGTGTAAAATCTTTATAATTAGATTTTATGCATTTGATTTCATCTTCAAAGGTATCCTTACTTTAAGTCCAGTAGCATTTTAGAGATTCACAAAACATGCTGATAAAAGAGTTAAAACAGATTAACAATAATCCATTCTATCATCAAATATATCTCAGATGTATACTTACCCATCTTACACAGGAATTTTGCTAGATTTCGTAGAAGATGATGATAGAATAAAGAAGACAAGTCATATAATGAGCCTAGATGCATAACTCAATAATGGAAACATAAAATAAATATTTATTAAAACAAAGCCAAAGAACAGTTTAAATTTCATTGCAAGGGACAGAAAGTATTGGTATGGTGTATGCATATGGAATTTATTAGAGTTAGCTATAGGGTGCGGCAACCAATTGATGTCATTGAAGAGATGGTTTCTTCAGTTTTCAGATTGGGTAAGTGGTGCAGATTCATGAAGGTGTTTTCGGACGTTATCAGAGAGGGCATGAGATTTAGCGGTGCCAGATTGAATTAAAGTTTCAGTAAAGAACTTTCCGAGGGTGCGCGTTCTCATCAAGGTATGTTTGTACTTGGGTTAGGTAAGCTCTAGAGTCAAGTGTTCTGCCCTGCCATTATAACCACACACAGAGAACCTCCTTTATTATTAGTAGAGATGTTGTTTAATGTTCCGATCGCATTGTGGCACAGTGGTTCTTAGTAATTACTAATTCTATCTTAATAGCATTATTTACTTATAAATGTATTTACTTAGTGGTGATATAGTGGTTGTAATAATTAAAATAATTTATCAAAATTTCAGTGCAATCTTTTCATTTTATGCATCGTTTGTGCAGTCTCTTGAAGAGACGTATAAGTATTTCTTACTCTATTTTCTAATTTCCTTACATCATAAGTTAAACAAAGCTCAATTTTGTAAATAACTAGGTTGAATACATTTAGATGGTATTCAAGGCGATTTGACGATATTTATTATTCAGGCTAGGGTTGGAGGTGGTGGTCTCTTGGCGCTGGCTCGGCAGATGGAGTGCAGTTCCCGAGTGGAGGGTCATGGCTGGTGCAGTGGCATTCCTTGGTTGAGACAGTGTCCAGGGTTGCGGGGAGCACTTGGCGGGAGACCTGATATTTCTTCGCTAACAGAGCCATGGAACATCCCTAACAACTTCCTCTACACTGTACATCCATTTGCAGCTGCATTTGTAGAACCACACATCTACATGGATTTTTTTGCAGAGGATATTTCACGCGACCTGCAATGTGAAATCTAAGAACGATGTGATTGGTAGTCCTAAGTCCGCAATTTCTTAGAATCACTATCAAATATTTTTTATTCTACTTATAGCCAGCTATTTTTTAGGATATGATACGGCGATTTCCACCTAAAATCATCATTACCATCATCAATATAGAGAGAACGTATTTTTTAACTTACCCCAACAATTTTAGTAGCATAGACTATGAAAGTAAATAAAGAAATAAGAGACAAGATCATTTGGCCTTCAAATTCTTCATTTTAATGGAATTCAGTTTTGATTATAATTTTTTCCTTTACCTTAATGGGATTGTCCTTTTGTTTGTAGCCAGGCTAGAGGACTTTTGGCGCAGTATTATCAGAGTCATTCTTCCGTTTGTTGGTTGTAGTTGAGTTAGAGCGGTGGGTAGGGACGGGATGGAGGATTATGTTTGTAGGTTAAATTTATTTTTATTTTTAGAACTTAGAGACAGAGATACTAATTAATTAAAATTTTAGGTAAACCCAGTTGGTTTACTTTGCTGGAATTAACTGCAATGAGAAGAGGTTATTTCGGCTTTTAAAGATTTTGACTCCACTAGAAAGAGAAGCTGAAAAGAACAAAACCAATTATTTTTCAATTTATTTTCGAACTATTTTCTCACATCTAATACACTTATTTTTTTCTGCATTCCCGGGTCTAGGAGATCCTTAACCTGCATGTGGCTGGCATTTGCAGCACCTATTTGAATTTTCTGATGGAGGGGTCAACGTAAATGTGTGTATTACAACACATGGGCTTTTTCCATCACTACTAATGCTTTTCTTTGGGAGTTTTCAAGCTGCAGTCATGAATTGTCAGAGTTTGGTTTTTCTAAAGGAAATCAGAGCCTTTCGGCTGTCTTTGTTGGCTGACATTTTCTTCTCACGCGCATACATGTGTTTTTGCTGGACAATGTGTTTTTTTTGCCGGTGTTGTTAGGAATGTGCTGCTTTTGGCAGGTTTTAGCATTGGGCAACCATGATGGGACGCATGTGGTGGATCTAAAATTATCTCAAGAAAATACAAATATATAAGAACACACCATTTAGATAAAATTAATTAGAGATAAAATAATAAATAAGATTATTTTAGAAATCCATTTTATCTAAAATTAAATCAACACAACAAAAAAAAAAAATATCACCACGCTTTAGTCCATTGGATTATGGCAGGAATCTTAAGAAAATTACAACATGTCAGGCAAATAGGCTTACACCCATACTGTAAAACAGTGATAGCGTCAGTGCGCAGCTGCCATGCGATTTTTTTTGGTACTTGGGAAGTGTATCAGTAAGGTGGAGCTACCCACTTGATATGACTTAAATCAGTCATTCATAACTTGCCTATTTCCTGCCTAGAATGCATAGAACAAAGGGAGTGTTTTTTATTTTGGGAAGAATATATCTCTTAGTTTAAAATCAGGACAGAATGATATATCCCATGGAGTACGTGATCCACTGGGACATATGTATGCAGTCGTCTTCATTGGAAATTAATTTTGAAGAAAGATAAGTTTTTATGAATTTAGATTCATATTATTCAATGTTTTGAGGAATGCGATATTTTCACAAAACATATATGATTTTCGCTATCTATCAATTCGGCTGATGACCGCTGCAAAAGCAACCAATTACGGTGGTAACGTCATGCAGAGGTGTAGAGCTAACATAGGCTTGGCGGGACACGGTGAGTAGATGCTTTCCACTGGCGTGAGGGGCATTTTCTCCCAGAGGTTTAGAGGTTCTTTTTTTGGAGTGTCCGTCAGGTCATGAGAGGGTTGAATTTGCATCCCAGTAGTTGCAAAGTCAGGACAAATAACACATAAAATTATTTTCAAAATAAACAATTCAATTCTTAATAATTAATTAAGATCCGGAGAGAATAAAGTTCTCACCTTTGCAAAAAACCCTAGATGTTGCTGACCAGACATTAATGCTCAACTAATTAAACTAAACTTCCTTGCAAGCCTGCTTTTCATCAATGATTCATTCAATGGGAATCAAATTCTATTTAGGTCGCATGACATACCTGTCACAGTATCATCTAACCGCGCATTATCATAAGCTAAAACCTGCTTACATTTTCTCCTTCAAGATTCGTTCCAGAATTAATACTGTACCCGAAATACTTTTTTAATCTATCTATAGAAACAACAATCCGACTATACCATAATCAATATATTATATATTCAATTTATTTCAAATTTAGATAATTAAATGAAATCATCTAAATGCACTATTTTAGAAGCAATACTTTAAACATATGTTTTCAGTTATATTAAGATATAGTTTTCGAGAGAATAAAGATCAGATTCTGCCATGATTGCAAAGTAGATGTTTTTTGCAGGCAGCTTTTGTTATTTGTGTTGAAGGCGATGGATTTTTTTGGAGGGAGGGAGTCTTTAGCGCAAAATAATCATCGTCAAAATATAAACGAAACAATTTCGTAAAAGCATAAAGAGCGCAGATCAGAGCTCATTAGCTCAGTTTAGTGATCAATTGGAGTACTTAGGTGATGGTGGCAGTTTGGGTAAGAATCGGCTGTTTTTTGCAATAAAGCGAGGAGGGAGGAGAAAGACCCGCTTGCCTCTCAGTGCTGTGTGATTTTGTTTTTTTAAAGAATGGCAGTTGAAGGAATTCATTAACATTTAGCTTGTCGACAATTGTTCGCCAGCAGTTTCATGTATATTATATCAGCAATCCTATTGTTTTGATTTTTTACATTTAAGACAGTACACCGCCATACGTTTACTAGAATATCAATATGCTTACCTCCTTTCGATGTTCATTCCAGGTTTTCTTCAATTAGTTCGTCTGCTGGAATCCATCAACGTTACAGTGATGGGTCTTGCTAACAAGGGCTTAGATTTCCAGGTCATCCGTCCATAACTTGGCGGCCTACTGGGATATCCTCGTCAGTGGACGCCTTTGAGACTCTTTCCTTGGCATGCAGCTTCAGGGGTTTCCATTGACAGTTGGGTTTCCATCTAATGCTGTTTCACGAGCGTCAAGGACGTTTCTTTGTCCTAAAGCGTTGCGCGGCAGGAAAGAGATATTTTTTGTATTTCCATATTGGCAAATTATAGTCCATCACCTATATTTCTCAATCAAAATTAATATAGTATTCAAAAGGTGTCATCCCAGTACGGACAATAGATTAATTGTTAGCTGTTATATGACACAGTGGACGCTTACGCTTCTGTTATACCTTGTTCTCCTGCTCTAAGATTCATAGGTTCTCACCCCACTCCGGCCATTATTTCTACTTTCCTATTATTTAAAAAAATAACAAATCTTTTCAAATTAAGATTTTATACATTTATTCAATAAGAAAGAGCCATCCATACCATCAATATAGCATTTAGAGATTAAAACATACTAATCAAAAAAATTCAAAACAAATATAATAATCCATTCTACCTATATTGGATATTTCTCGGATATGTACTATCTTGATTTTGTTTTACCAGATTTTTTGGCAGAAGATTGATGGAATAATGGGGCAGAGTGGGTTGTTGGGAATGTTTTCATGTGTGTGGAGGAGAGACATGCAGATCGTGTTTGTTTGACAGTAGAGTGGTTTAGGTTCATGGCGAAAGATGGAGATGCTGTTGTTTATAGGTGTCATGGAATTTTTTAGATTTATTAAAGTTAGAATAAAGGAATTTGTACGTAGTTTAATTGATATCGGAAAGATAATTTCTTTAATTTTTCAGATGGGTATAAAATCTACATTTTCAGGTACTAAGATATTTTCAGATGTTATCGAAGAAAAAACATGAATTTTACTTGATTTTTTAATTTATTAAAATTGACAAAAAAGTAGTCCCCGAAGTGCATTTCTCACACTCCAAAGATATGTTTGTGCCAGAGTTAGTGGCTCTAGGGCCAGTGTTCTGTAGGCATGTACACAGAGAACTCCTTTATTATTATCGTAAAGAAGATATTAATAAATCATTAACCCCAATATACTTCTGTATATAATACTTACTATCTATAAAACCTAAATGTACACCTAGTATTCACCCCATCTCGTCAATTTAAAATCTTAAATGTAATTGTGAAAATTTCAGAATTATACATCTTTTCTATACATCATTTTATATCAGTCCCTTGAAAGGGCCGTACTTATAAGAGCATTGCGATTACTCTGACACTTTAATTTCCTTACATCGCAGTTACTCCTTAAAACAATTTTGGCTAGAAGGAACTAGATTAGATACATCCAATTTATATGGCACCCTCGCTGTGCAACGAAAATATTCAAACTAAAATTTAAAGTAAAATGCAATCTACTTTTCATATCCATCAGCCAAATTAAATAAATTTCACATATTTGTTTCCACAGCCAGCAGATGACCGAGACAGTCAAGGATGCAGAAACTTTTGAGCTCATATTTCTTCGCTAGCAAGGCCATGAACATCTGAGTAGAAGCATAGCTTCACTCTGCACTGTACATCCGTTTGCATGCATTTGGCAGAACCAGATCTACATGGATTTCTTGCAGAGATATTTCCGCGTCTGCAATGCTTGACATCTAGAGCAAGTGATTGATAGATATAGAATCAAATTTCCAAGAATCATATATTTTTTTATTTGATTCCATCTAACCTTGGCAATATTTTAGAATATATTCCCATCGTTTCCACCTAAAAAAAAATCATCATGGCCATCATCCCAGTGGCAGGTTTTAACGCCACCAAAATTTTGGTGGCATGGACTGTAGGTAAGACCGTCAGGGCAGATGTGACATTTAGAGATTTGGCCATTTTTATTAAGTTCAGTTTTTGGTGTAGATTTTTTTATTTTTGCATATGTTAGTAGATTTATTTTTAACATTTAATTACTTAAGCCTAGAAATCTTCATTTTATTATCAAATTATTTTATCATTATTATAACAGTTAGCCCCATTATTATTAGAAATTAAAGTAACTCAAGTAGTCTTTGAATTTATTTCGAACTATTTTATCTAACTGCACCTATTTTCCCTCCATTCAAATTCAGAAGTCATAGGCCACACCATGCTTAGCATTTGCAACACTCTATTTAATTTTCTAGTGGAGGTCAACATAGATCATATATAACACACAATTTTCTCTTATGGCTCATTGAAAGTTTAAGACTCCATCCTAGGTGACTTTTCTAAGGAATCAAGAACTAGTTTCATATAATATGCTCCTTTTATCTGCCTAACCTCTTGTCTCTGCTGCTTCGACTTTTCTTCCATCTTCCTGTGCGGCTTCATCTAGACAAACATTTTTTACCATTAGTCTTAGGAATGTTTTCTGTGGATCATTGTACAGTATGGCAGTGGGACGGATGGGGTCCGCGTGGCTCAGGAGAGGAATTGCACGAGGAATGGCTGAAAGGATTCATGTATTTTTCCAAGGGGTAAAAGAAAGAACCTAGGGCAGGATGGCAAAGATGGTGCCTCTACCAACTTACCCCTCACCGGCAATGCTTAAAATCTACTTTTTTTTCTTGGGGTGGGTTGGCCAGGTGGATAAGAATGCTGTTCAGTTGTTGCGAAGGTCGTGACGTCTGGGTGGGGTGGCTAGCAACAAGGGCAAACAAATATGTTAAGATTAATTAGTACACTAGATCTTAGAATTGAGTCTGAGAATTACAACGCGTTAGGGCGAAAACGCAGACACCATGGCAAACAGCAGAATGGCGTCTGGTGGCTTCACTATACGATTTTTTTATTTAAACAGTGTAGAGAGCTGGTAAATAAGGTAGATTACTTCCTAATTAGTATAAACTTATAAAATAAACCATTCACCATTTTCTTGACCATCTATCTGCAACTTTCCTACACTAGAATATCAAAACAAGGGTGTGTTTTTTATTTTTGGGAAAGGTACATGGTTTCGGATCAGGTTGTATATCCCGCATCTTAAAGCATTGATCAGATTATGGCATATATTGTCCCGTTAGTCTTCGATGAGTAATTTTAAAGAAGATGAGAGTTTGTAATTTGTAATTTCATTTAATGAATTTGGATTGCGATTTTTCTCGAAGATACCAAGTATTGCTTAGATTTTTGTATTTATCAGTTAAAATTAGTGAACGGAAGGCAGCCATTGCAGTGACCTGCAGTGGCATCATGGCTACAGAGGCCAGAGCTCCTTCTCCTGTGGCGGGACGGCCAGGAGAATGCATCCACTGGACCAAGGACATTTTTTTTATCCCAAGAAAGTTTTTCTAAAGTTCTTTGGGGACGTAGTGTCCCGCAGAAGGTTAATTTGTAGGTAGGTTACAGGGACGCAAGGTAGAAGACATATTATTTCAAATTAAACAAATATAGATCTAACAATAAAATTTACTATCTTTCCTCTTTTAGCAAGGCAAATTACTAAACTCATTAAAAACAAGAACTATTGAAGAAGCAACATAGAGATGGAACTCTCTAACCCTAGGTAGTCATTACCACCATCCCACCTAGTATAACTATGGACGCGCAGTGGGCTTGGTTGTGATAACAGGACCCTCTGCACCTTGTATCTAATAAAGCGATCTCAGAACCCTCGCACTCCCCCCCAGAAGCCAGCCGCCTCCAGGCCAGCCGTCGGTGTGGGGAAATTTTAGAGCGATCACCTCGACTTCATCTCACTCAGTGTAAGGAAGGAACGAATCCATGGGGAGTAAGATTTCACCCAAGAAAAGTAGCCTCCTGTTATTTCAAAAACCCAGCACAGTAGCATATGGAATGAGCTAGAATTCCTTATTTTGCAAGCCTGCTTTTCCACCCAACACATTCGTCCCATTATTGGAATCATCAACGTTTAGTATTAGAGTCTGCCTGACCAGCCTTGGAATTTTCAAATCTATCCTGTAGCAGCTAAGGATATTCTCATCAGCAGACACATCCACTCTTCGCCTCTTCCCCTTTAGCATACCTTCTCCAGCTGGGTTCAATGACGATTGGAGTTTTCATCATGTTTTGCAGAGCATCCGTGGACAGAGAGCAGTTTTCTGATCATTGTCAGCCGATATCGATTCCAGGACATGATAAAGTGCGCCACAGGTTCTTGCTTACAAGTGAAGCAGAAATTCCACGAACATCAAAATCAATCGTTGACTGGCTGAAGAGGTAAGAGGTTGATCGGCTCTCTGTTTCCAAGGCTGATGACATTTAGGTGACGTGGTGATCACTTTCGGCAGATGTTTGCCGTTGTTTGAATACGTCGGTTTCGGGACCCGGAGGATTTGATGGTATAAGGCGATGATGGCATTGGCTTTGGCCGTCCGCGGTGCTCTGCTGGAACAGGTTACAGTGGAATCTCGCTTGAGGAAAATAATCCACTCCTATACTTACTCCATGTCAATTCATTCAGAAGAAAACAATTTTCCATATAATTAAAGGTAAAATAAAATGCGTTTCCATGCCTTACTGAAAAGTACAAAGTTTATATATAACTCTCCTGTTTTTCAGCATACTTCTTCGATCATTTGTTCAGTCGTCTTCTGCTTGATATCAGCAGGAATTGCTTTCCTTTCTACAAAATAATTTCTACTCGATTGCTTATCACCTCAAGATAGAATAGGTGGGAAGAATAAATCTTTCCAACCTCATCAAGGAGTTGTATAGAATATTCTGTCACACCCATAAAACATATCTTTTTAATAAATACTCTTATTCTTCAAATTAATGAAATCATTGATAGACCGATTACATAGAGCTTACTATATCAACCCAGAGCACTTTTCGTTCTCTTTTTTTCCGGTAGTTTTGTTTGTTTTTTAAGTCTGTTCTTTGTGTATTTGTGAGATGCCTTTAGCATTTTTTGTCTTTAGGGACAGTTTTGAGTTATTGAGCTTTGGACAGGATAAGATCATAGATGGCCGTAATGCGGGCGTATGTTGCCAAAATGTAAGTCTACCTGGCAAGTAAGTGCAAGATGGACTGTGGTCTTAGCAGACGCACAATACAGGAACTTTCATCCCACCTCCTTCACTGTCTATAGGAAACATCAGTGCTAGAGCAAGTCATTTTTCAAAATTATTTTATTGAATTGCTAATTACTCAGTTATTTGAGAGATGGTCGTTTAAGCGACATTTCAGTATATTCATTTTATATATTATAGTATATTAATTTTTTATTGTTTAAATTTTCTCTCTTATGTTCTTCCCTTTTTGCTTAGCATCCTCTTTAACATCAGAATAAATTAAAACCAAGAACCTCACACACTTTCTCTTTATTTCCATTCCACCCATTTTACAATAATTTTTCACTTACAAGATTTCATTAATAAAAACTACTTTTAATACTCGTCCCTATTTATTTAGTCTTAAAACTCGGGTGAAATCCTTCATTATAAATGTATGGGGATCTTGCAATCCTAATACTCAAGACTCACCGCAGATGACGCCATGCATATAGATTCAAAATTTGAATTTGAAATCAATTGGAGAAACTAATTAAGTGCTGAAATTGCAGAATAAGCGCAGTGGCATTTAGGAATGCACAGTCTTGCTTGCAAATTCCAGATTCTAGTACATCCAAGTAGTTGAAAAAATCGTGATTACAAAATTCCAACTCTACAAGAGCACGACCTCAAATTAATTCAGTAAAACGCTTAAAATAGAGCTTTATATTAGTAGTTGAGGTACTAATAGATCGATTAACTTTCAGAGACAAATTTCTATAGATCTACCGTTAGTCATCTCGTTTAGTCAGAGCTTTTGCCTTCTGATAGTTTTTTGATGATGAGACAGTCTGTATGATTCAGCTAGATTGGTTAAAGGCACAATTTAGTAGCCCGAAATTACGTAGGATATGATAATTTTAGATTTGCTTCAGGTGGCTTTAGTTTCACTTTGGCTGTATGCTTGCTTATTATTCCTAAGTAACAGAGATGAATGGCGTAGAGGCAATTCCTTTCATGCTTGAGGTAGATAACTCAGATTTTTCAGTATCCAGTCAATCTCTGTGACATTTGTTCCAGACCAAGTACGGCTTTTTTTGATGGATGGTAGGCTGAGGGAAATCTATAAGGATTTAACCAAACCGAAATGAAATCAATCAGAACTAGAGAATCCATATGTCCAATCACAGATAAACTCTAACCTACGGCAGAGAACCGTCTTTCTTTAATCCCGACTATCAGCATGAACAATTAATCTAGTAAATTACTCACTTCAATCAATCACCTTACTTTTACTTTCCATCAATATGGCAGCAGCTAAGGCTGAAAGGAAAATAATATCTACTACAGAATTGTTCATTAGACAATAATAGTAGAATTGAAACTTATAGCTTTTCAATTGTCTTTTTTTGGGATTGCAGAAATCAGCACTTTGGTAAAAGAAATTAGCAAATGTTTCTTTTGGAAGGTTGAAAAATATAGCATAAAAGATCTTATTATTGTCATTCTCAAAAGCTCTTCATCATTATCCTCAAGATAGTAATTCCACCCCAGTATTCTTATTTTATTTTAAGGTAAAATTTACAATCCTTAGAAAAAAGTTATATAAAAGAACTCTCCTCTTTTCTTTTAGAATTAACACTACTTAAAAAAATATTTACACAAAGTAAAAAGGAAATGTTATCAATTTCTTTCAAATTCACCAATTCTTTATTAAGATACTATATAAGATTAATATATCATTACTATATATCTAAGAATCTCTTTGTGATACAAAATCTAGATAGATTTACGATTGGGTGGGATTCGTTGTGAGTTGGTAGCTGTAGGGTTTTGGTTAAGAGGTGACGGGTTTTGCTTTCATTCATTGACGGCTGAGAGAATGTTTTAGCCGGACGGAGGATGCGGCATATTTCTCGAGGGTTGCTGTTAGTTTTGTCGTATGCAGTTCTTGCATTATTGAGATGTTTCCGGGTTGTGCGTTTTGTGGCGTTTGCTTTTGAATGACAGTTTGTATGTGTCAGTATGAAGAATGATACTGGACCAGTAGCGTAGCTACTTTTGGCGCCAAGGCAGACTTACTTCTCCCCTTCTTTACAAGTTACGCGCCGGACAAATAAACCTCAAAGATAAAAGAATAAATAAATTCAAGAAAAACCTCTAATGGTGTAGTTCGACCAGGCAATCGACCCTCTGGATAGGTTTACCGTCGCGTGACCACCGTGATCTCTTTCTTTTCATGTATATCGGCCAGTTACCGACAAAGGGCAGAAAGAAACATTGAATTAGAGTAGTTATTTTTTGTGTTATTTGCACGCCAAGTTGTATTACACAATGATTAGAACAAATGTCATAAGTGGTAGCATAGAGGTTCAAGATTCAAAACCAATTCCACTAAAGATCCAACATATATAATGGACTGTACACATTAAATCCCATATACAGGGCCAGGCATCACAGCTAATGGGGTGCCTGCTTGATTCAAACTCCGCCCATTTTACTGAAGTTAAGCCAGAGAAAGGAGTGTGATTGTGGAGTTTGGGGAGGTGCCAGACAGATGTCGTCCTCTACTTGGACATAGTTCAAGAGTAAAGTCCATCCAAATAAACACATTTATTTCAAACAGGACGATATCTCTTAAATCAAAGTTTATAGATTCTTCATCTCACCTAAACATATCTGCAATACCATATACAATTACTCGTGTGTGGTTCATTTTTTTGACTGTTTTGTATTTGTATTTCCACTCAGGCTGTATCATCAGGTGTCACGTTTTAGTTTACTCAGTTTCGTCGACAGTGGCCTGTAACTTGGATCCGCATACACATATTTTCCACTTGTATTTTATGCAGAGGTACTAGTTTCTAGTTTTCCTGTATATTTTGACCGGTGGCTCACTCGGATCAGAGGCAAACAGTGCTGCCAGGGTATGTACTAAGTTGCCAAATTTTATGCTAGTTATTTTTGGTATATGTGGTGGTGGTTGTACTG
The DNA here is from genome assembly GCA_013235015.1 of Araneus ventricosus. Classification (NCBI taxonomy): domain Eukaryota; kingdom Metazoa; phylum Arthropoda; class Arachnida; order Araneae; family Araneidae; genus Araneus; species Araneus ventricosus. The sequence goes on from BGPR01027956.1 coordinate 16,112, forward strand.
AAATTGATAATTTCGGGTTACTCAGGCAGAGGCTGGGAAGATGATTCGCCTTGTGGCACCATAACTAAAGATTCGAGACAAAGTTTTTTTGGTGGCAGGCTATCTGGATTTATGATGTGTCCCAGTAAGATGAGACGAAATTTGCACAGCTCACTCCAGGTTGGTTTTAAAAGACCCTTGGCTGACTGGACATTTTGGGGAGGGGTGAGACCAAGAATGAGGAATTCATAGGCTGCTCGGAGTGCAGCTCCGCAGGATTCTAATTTCAATGAGAGAAGGTTGCTTTTCCTTACTGATTTAAGAGCTCCACTTTCTCGATGCAGGAACATATCTGTCTAGTTGAAACCAGAGCTTGCCTCCAGCTCTGGAGTATCTCTCTCTTAATTTTTTAATTTAGTATTTTCCGTCTTTCTTTTTTTTACGTTTTTTTAATTCTTTTTGCCATTTCGATTATCATTGAACTCTTAAGTGGAGGTAGGCGGTTGTGAAGTAGGGAATACAAGTTTTCAAACAATTTCAGGACTGCAGCTCTGCAGCCCTAATGAATAAAACCGCCTACCCCATACAAAGTTTATGAACAATCTTCTGAACACCCGAGCCTGCTGCTATGTAGGTTCATTCGTGAAGAAGACCCAGGAGGAGCCGACTCCAGCCTTAAGGTTTTTAGGTGCAGGTTGACACTCCAGGGAGGTATATGATAGTTTGAGATATAGTGTGATTTTTCTGATGGAGTTGGAGGAGGATTCCAGCTCAAGAATTGTCACGTCCTCATCAGCTCGGCCGAGGTTAAGAATTAGAGTCAAATCCCATCAATATATCTCGTTTTCCACTTCAGACAGGCATTTGTATAACTAAACTAAAAAACAATTTTCCACTCTGTATACCACCAATATAGTAGCTAAGCATTACTAACAAAGCATGAAATGGGTCATATCAGTTATTTTACACTTTAAACGATGGTTGTTGTTTATCTGACGCAACCAGTTCCTTCATCTTCAGCATACTGGTTAAGTTGCCATATCATTACGAGATTATAATAAAGGCTGATATTTTACTAAGACCCCAACTGATTCTCATAGTCTAACTGTCAAACTCTGTATTAAAGAAAAGTAAGTTTTAGTTATATTAACGTCCCGGTTTGGAATAACAAGAGGGCTATTTTGGGACGGACACGCCCAGATGACGAAGACGACACCTGAGCTGGCACCTCATCTCCAAACTTCTGCGCCACACCAACGGGTGGACGCTAGGCCAATACGTATGATTTAGCGTGCAAAAGGCCCCATGCACGAAGGATCTTCAGTGGAATCGTGTTTCGAGCCTGGAGCCCTCTGGCCCCAGGGCTGGGACCTTACCACTAGGCCACCGCGGCCCTGAAGAGAAGTAAAAAGTGCTTTCCAGAAATTAGCGCAAAATATCGTTGTATTTTGTAAAAGATCCGACAGAAATTTCGGCACTAACAGATTTTAATTTGTGAAAGAGGAATAGTGATTTTTCCTTTAATAATTAATTAATTTTCCATAGATTAATTAGGCTTTTGTAATTCATTGTGCTGTATTTCTCAGACTTTTCTCATTGTTGTAAAAATTCATTGTTCACAAAATGAAAATTGTTGAAACAAGTTTCAACAATGAACTTAATAACAATGCATGCTATGTTTCAGAAAGATATATTTTTGTCTTATAATAGAGGATGGAAATAATTTGATCTTCCATTGTTCTTTTAAAGAACAGTTAATTGAGATTTGGATGTAAGAAATTTGGTTTCAGTTTTAATTTAGATAGACGATTTTTGACACCAAAAGTGTGTTTTTAAGAACAAAAATGGCTGAATCTTACAAGTTAAACCCGCCATCTAAAAGTATGGATGGAAATTCGTATGAGGACATCGTGACTATTTTGTCTTCATTCCCAACAGATGTCATTGACAAAATTTGTTCTAAAGCAAAAATGTTGCGGGAAAGTTTTGATCCAGCTCAATCCTCATTCCCATTTGACAGTGATGCAGAAGCAGACTTGGTTATGAATGATTTCGTTGATGATGTTAATTTGCATAATTCCAATGAGAATGAGATATGTTTGCCAGATAACAAATCCTTGGATAATTCAAAAGAAGCAAGCAATACCAGCAGCGAAGAAATTCATTCTGATGAAGGCGAAATTGTGGAAGAGATCCAGGAAGATGTTTCTGAACTTGAAGCCCTTTATTTGGAAATGCAACAAAGTGCTTTTCAAGATTTTATCAGACCGAACTTTGCTTTAACAAGATTGCCCACAAATGCCTATTGCCGTGAGTGGCTTCTGAAACATGCAGAATGCTGCCTGACAGATTCTATATTTGACCACACGGGTATTAAAATGGATTTACAAAAACCAAATGAAAATGAGTTCCGAGGAGTTTCTGAATCTGCTGAACAAAGAATCTTTGATAACTCACAAGAATCTAGTGAAAAAGGAAAAGATGAGATTGTTTTTGATGAAGGATTAACTTCAGAAAACATCCTGGATGACGCATATACAGTGAAAGAAGATTCTGTTCAAAATTCTTCACCAAATGATACGGATTTACAAAGTTCAAGTGCAAATGACAAACCTTTGCCGATCAGTGAATCTTTTGATAATTCACATGTAACCAGCAATATAGTCGGCGATGAAGTTGAAACTGTAGAAATCGTCCAAGAAGACACTTCTGCACTTCAAACCCTTTACCAGGAAAATCAAAATGTTTCGCTTGATGAAATTGTCAGACCTAAAAGAAGATCGCCAAAGAAAGCCTGCCGTAAGTGGCTTTCAAAGCATGTTTTCTGTTGCCTGCGAGGTTCGGTGCTGGAGCATTCAGATGATAAAAGGGATGAAAAGGATATCAGAAGAATTTCCGAGTTTGCCAAACAGCCAATAATTGATAATTCACATGAATCCAGGAATAAGGGCAGTGATGATGTTGTTTCTTCCATCAGAAAGTCACCTAACAATACATGTCGTAAGTGGCTTTTAAATCATGTTTTATGCTGCCTCAAAAATTAAATACATAAATGAAAATTTGCATTTTTTTACATTTTTAAAAATTAGCAAGAATTTTAGAATAACACTATTGACAAAATTCAGAATTGAAATAATAAGGAAGTTCTTTTTATCAGTGTCTTAAAACAGCAGCAATATTTCAAAATTTAAAACAGATTATTTGGATTCGGCCTTGGAAGTAATTAGTCTATTTAAATACGTATATATCTTATTTCTAAAAGATATATTTAAATAATTAAACGCCTATAATATATAAACCAATTTTAAATTCTGTTAAGCTTGTCGCTTTATACTGCATCTCCATTACATTTTTTTATTTTGCAAGACAATTTCTTACGTTTTGTAATTTTACTTCTATTTTCATATCCTTACCTTCTACAAACATAAATATCTACTGCATTTTTGAAATTAATTACGATACATTGGTATGAATACGGATTACTTCCTAGAACCTTTTTACTCTGTTTCATTTCCAAGAGTTTCAAAAAGACTGCTGTAGGGACTCTGCCTTTAAACAAAAGAGGATTTATTGTACTGTATTATTTGTATTGTATGTATTGTTTCTTGGGACATCTGAATATTCTGAGAGATGAATAACATTTCGAATAATGGACGTTATGTTTATGAGACATGTCAGGTGAAAGTATTTAATGAAATGAATATCATTTGATTCTGCCGGTATAGAGAGGTTTGTTACATACAGTAAACATAATTTAAAAGGCGGTTAATAGAAAAGGCGACATTGAGGCCTATGTGAAAATTCACTACTATCTGCCGGTAAACTGGTTGAAGTACATATAGCGATGAAGTATATGAAGAAATTATAGCGACATAATCATCCAGTGTCCACTTTCACCAATATCTTCGAGTGGGCTGAGAACTGGAAGAGGTGAAATATACCAACATGATGCTCTAACAGAATTTGAACAGTTCGTGGACGAACTAGAAAGAAATTATGACCCAAAAGACAAGTTTAACTATCTCACGTGTAAGAGTGACATCCGTGCCCCTTTTTGGCTACTTCCAGAAATAGACTTATACCTCCAAAACTCAAATTTTCTGTAAGAAACCTGGGAAATGAAGATTGAGTAATGGAGAGAGAATATTAACAATGACGACTGCTCCTGTTTCCATAGAAATGAGCAGATATTTACCGCTAGGGGCGAATCGGGATAATATGTTCCTCGGAAAAATAGATGGACAAAAAG
>BGPR01027957.1:0-20338 GCA_013235015.1 Araneus ventricosus
AGGATATCGATTTTGCATCAGGTATCAGTGGGAGAAAGTTCTATTAACTGATGATTCCCAGTTCAGCATAACCACTGTACCTCGGCGTATGCTCATATAGAGAGAACCTGGCATTCCATAACCTGCCTGCAACATCTGAAAAAGAGTTGGAGAGAACCTGGTATCCCATAACCTGCCTGCAACATCCGAAAAAGAGTAGGCTATTGCAGTTGACGCTTGATGGTTTTGGTAGACAACATGTTGGATCTGCAAGCACACCTAAATTTTTTTTGACAGATTCCGCGATTTGCTGTGTGGTGCAGTGATAAATATCTGGGTTCCTTATGTTCGCATTTTCAGATATATAATTCGTCCTACTTTCGTTTTTATTGACGGCATTGCTCATCCACACAGGCTTATAGGATCAACAAATTACTGCAAAGTAAGGATATTCACCGGATGGATTTTATAATTGTTTTATGAATCTTTCATTTTATGTATTTTATCAACAAATGCGCATACCTAATTTCTTTAAAATATTGCCCCAAAGTTCAGGAGATAACCGACCAAACCGAAATTTCTCTTAATTTTGTACACGAGCATATGCTACAAATGTACACAATATTTTTATTGGTGAATATTCAACAATATCTAAAATAAAATCAGAATTATTTAGAAGATATACCGCTAAATAATTTTCTAAAGCTTTCTTTCTTTTCTAAGCTTTTTTTCATCTGTCATGAAAGTAAGGCTATATCAAGAGTAAATTTAACAGTTGTTGCAAAAATATCCAGAATTTATAGGATGATCAAAACTGATCGAATTCCTTAAATATAAAAAGCATTTGCATTAACTAAAATTCATTACAGGTTCTTCCTTTTTACTTAATGTCTTTTTTTTTTGCTGTTTATTAAAGCATGTAGCGGTTTGTTTGCTTTAATAAGGGGTTGTAAGTATCTCTTTCGGTGCTTAAAGCAAAGAATGCTCAACCCATATTATCCTACTACAATTTCAATTTTTATAACGCATCAAGGAAGTAGGAAGTATAAGGATAATTGTATAAAAAATGCTAAGGATTCACATCAAAGATATTAGCGAATATAAATGAACGTGATTAAAATTCTTTGTTGCAAAAAATTAGAATTACGAAACAGATTTTCAAATAAATTAACATACTTTTTACGCCATCTAAAAATATCATGTTTAATTATTCCCAAGAAAATTTATGAAATATCATTTATCTCCTTTTAATTTTAAGCAGTCTTGTTTCTTATAAAGATGAATTAATCACCTTTCTACAATGAAATATGCATGTTTTTTTAAGGAAAATTATTTTCTTCATGCTTTTGTGCAAAATGAAGGATTTTAATTCTTACGGGGTTCAGCAATATTCAGGTTGGAATTTTTCATTTCACTTGTTTAAATATTTATAATCAATACTTGAAAATGCTGATTAATCCTTAAGTGAAATCTTTGTGAAAAATAGAAATGCTTGAAAAATAATTGAAATGACAGGTGTAATTAAACAATCTTAACATTTAAAAATTCAGAAAAATAAATTCTAATTTCAACTGATTTTCTGCCAAACATATCGCAGGAATTCAACTCAGACTATTCCAAAATTCAAAGCAATTGATTCGTTTGAATCATGAATTTTATGATGCGTGGTTATTATAAAATGACGATGCTCTTAGTCGACTGCTTAAGTTAAGTTTAAAATTAAGAATCGTGCCTATTTTATTTTGATTGGTATAATATTAAAGGTTAAATTTGAAATAGTTAACAATAGAATGCGAGATGCGATGCATTAATTTTAAATCAGATGGGAGTTAGTTTAATGGAGTAAAATGAATATCGGGTTTTTAGAGTTTAGAATCGATGGTAAATATGATCAAATCAACTGGATTCAGATGTGATAATTCATAATCTTAGAAATGTAGATAGATTGCACTTACGAACTATTCTTTAAATTAATAAATTATATTTGTTCGAAAATTAATTCTAAAAATATTCACTTAGATACTTGTTGTTGCTATAAGAAGATTGCTTGATTTTAGAAAGGCAATAAACATAATGTTCAATATAAAGAGAAAAATAAAACACACCTTTGACTAGTTTAATAAAAGTTTTTGAATTAAAAATAGACTAAAGGAAATATACATTATTCTTACAATCCTTCTTTCTTATATCCTTTTAGTAATATTTCAGCGTGACAAAGTGATGTTATTCTTTGTTTATTTTGGAGATTTACACCTTTTGTGTATTTTGTTCTTCCATAAGCTTAAAATAGCGTTACTTTATAAACAGCTTAACGCCTTTTTTCCCTTCCGTTTACAAGACAACAATAATAGCATAACTCAAAAACAAATATCTGCCTAATTCTTTTAGTGTTTTACGAAAATCTCGTTTGACGAGACTTAAAATAAACGTTTCCAATCACGAAATATGTCAGTTTCTCTAAGAATCGAGGTTAGATTTGGAATTATTCTCAATCTCAAGACTCAACTTTCATTTTTCTTCTGCTTGTGTTGGATGGTCACGATTCTGTTGCAACGTGATGGAGGAATTTTTTTTAAAGAAAATGACACAACTATTCGAAAAGAAGAAGAGCTAGTGAAAAAGGAAGGAAAATCTTATTTACCATTTTGAAATGTAGCCCGAATATTTAAGGTTTGGAACTCTAAATTCCGGTGACGCCTCATAAATTTACATTTTCCTTCACGCGTTGGAGTCAAGAGATGGATGCTTTGATACGAATACGCCTTAGAGATAGGGTTATCTCTTTCAAGTATAACACAGCGTGAGATTTGGAACTTCTACGGAAATCTGCTCACGAAGACTCCTTTCACACTTGCTCATCCGTGAGTTGACTTGGAATTGAACGGAAAACAAAATTCCAGTAGCATGGTGGTAATAAATGAGTTTTTTGCTCATCGTTGAAATTTGTGGTTTACCTTGGTCAGAGAAAGTATTTAGGGCGACAATGTGCCAACTGTAGCATGTTATTTCCATATGTGCAAAAATTTACAATGTATTTTTCGGTATTCCGGAATGAGGAAGGGGTATTTTGAATGAAATATAGACGTACTTTCTTCAAGCGAATATTTTTTGAAATACACGTGTTGAAACATAAATACTTCTGGGCAAAGGCGTATAAAATCTATTATTTGACCTTTGTTATCAAGGAATTTTTCCTTTGGTAGTATTTTATTTTAATAAATTTGCATAGCTGTGCACTTTCTAAAAAAAATAACTATCTAGCAGTAAGTAGCGAGCAATTTCAGTTTGTCATATCTTATGATTAACTTCTCCAGTTTTATTGTTCCACTTGTGTACAATTATTTTATTGAAATTAAATATACAGGTATCATATAAAATTAAATATTGGTATTTTGATAAAAGAAATGTAAAATGTTTCGTTAAAAATAAGAAAATAACTCGATCATTCATATCACCAGTTTCGTGTTATTTACAATTTCAAACTCAGGAACGCTCCTGTATATTGAATATTAATTTCAAAGAATTTACCATATTAAATCAAATAACAAAATGAATTTGAAACACATGCTGATTTAATTATTAAACTTTAACTGAAAATATACTTCATTCTCATGCAATGTATATGCTATCTATATGATCTCAATACTTTTTCGTTATCTTTGTAAATATGAAGTTCTAACTTTCTTATGAAAAGCAAATATGTTAGAATGCCTGATGTATGATTGAAACTATTTTTTTTAAAACTCATTACTACTAAAATATGTCTGTTTTTATAAAATTATGCTATTTTTATTATATATTTAATATGCATGTTTGAGATTTATTGAAAAATTCTACTGCTCGTTGTTTCTTACCACCCATGCATGAGGTAATTTAAAAATTATTTACTTGACGTAAGAAAAAAAATTGCAAACAATGATTAAAAATAAAAAAAGAAACCATGCATCTTTCACTGACTCGTGAGCAAAATATAAAATATTCGCTCTGAAAACAGCAAAATTTGCCAAAATGACTAAGAAGCACATGATTCACGTGATTGTTCAGAAACAAATGAAATTTGTACTGACTGGACACAACCTTAGAGAGAATGAAGTTAAATAAAATAGCTCCATCATGATTCCTAGTATCGAGACAATAGTTAAAATTACGAAAGCAGTATTGTTAGGTTGGTTTAAAGCTTTCAGAATGATTTTCTCACGAAATGTTCTGATTCACTTTAAGGTGTCTGACGTCGAATGATACTCAAATGGAACTGAAAAAAAATAAAATAAAATTATAACAAGAAAGGAATCGTGTCTCACTCTGGAACAAAAGCAAAAGAGATTTTACGATGGTTTTATTTCTTTTCCATTGGGTTTTTCATCTCTGGGGCAGATGAATTTCATCGCATTACATTGCGTGTTTAAAATGAATTTATTTAATCATGTATTCCTCAAAGCAATATAAGATGAATGATATGCGTTGTTCATTTTTTTAGTGTGACAATAAAAATGTTATTCCTGTTTAATGACTTTATCATATACCGTTACTGAAAGAATATTATTATTATTTGTCAATTCATTCCCAGAATTCTTTCATGTAACATATAAATATTGTTGTTGAAAGCAATATCACGATCAGATGATTTAAATCTAAATATAAAACTTGCTTTCATGAAATTTTTCCGACAAATATTTTTCATAAGCTTCCCGCGTATACTTTGACTTCAAACGAAAAATATTTCTGTTCTTAAAGATTAATTTTTTAATGCAATGATAAAAATGTCATTCGTATTTAATAACGTTATTATGACTTGAATCTGAAAATATTTCCAATTGCTTATTTCATTGCACATGAGCTTGTTAATGACCTTAAACAATGGAAGAACACAGTGCATGTTTTAAAACTCGAAATTTCATTATTTTGTGTCTTTCGAAACAAAGTAATCAGAAAGATATTAATGAGTTTCTTCAGATGTTTCAGCAATTTTAAGTCAAAGGAATAAAAAAATGAATTATAAAATTATTTTACTGATGGGGCAAAATCAATATCAAAGTAATACACATTTTTTGCTTTTTTTTCAATTCATTCAAATAAGAAATAGTGTAAAAAGATTAAGAAAAATAATATACACCTCCTTTGGCTACTTAACATTAGGCAAATGCTCGACATTATAATTAAGATCGTGTCAGTAACAATACATTAAAAATTAAATGATATATAAATAAATATTTTAGAGTATTAAAATCAGTTTTTAAGAGGTCACTGGTGGCCTGTGAGTATAATGTCGGCTACGAATCTGAGGAATGTGTTACCAACATTAATGTTTATTTATATTAACCTGTAGGTTAAATGTATTTATGTGTGGTTTGAAAGTTTGAAGAGCAAGGTGTTAGCTCAGGTTTTGTTTTCAACATATGACCACGTTTCAAAAAGACAAGGTTCATCCTAAATTCACCCTCCTTATCTTCAAACCATAATGTTGATGTAGCTAAACTACATTTTTAGTTCTGTGCATCGGTACTTTCTATAAAATATATTTAGCTATGTATTTTATTTTACTCACTGTTTGTTTTCATGGAAATTTTACATCTTGAGTTATTTACATTTTGAAAAATGCACGATTAGTATGAGAAAGTTTTATTTACTGATAAGAAGATATACATTGATAATTTCTTGAATTTCGTACATTTGTACTTTGTATTAAATATAATAATAACTGAAATTTTATTTTGCTTCCCGTTCGTTACACATCTTGATTTATCGATATACTGCAAATAGCAGGATTAGTACTGGAAAACTCTATTTTCTGATATGTAGATATGTATTGAGCTTGATTCTGATTTAGCATTATTTCACCTGCGTAAATCAGTTATCAGATTTTCTTCTTTATTGTCAATCAGAAAATATATTTTAAATAGTCAATGATTCTTTCTGATGCCCAGATAATAAAGATTAAATAATTTATATTAAAAATTTCTTACTACTTTTCACAAATCATGTGTTTTTTGAATGGTAATTATTACTTTTACTTGAGGATAGTAAAAAATAATGATAAAGCACATTTTATTATATAATTCTTAAAAATGCCTATTAATATAAGAAATTCCATTTCTTATTTGATGACTGCAAGAGAGCAGCTGAAGAATCTTGCTTTGTTGTTAACAAACCGAAAATTGCACAACAGCTTCTTCAAAAATAATTAACATTTTATGAGGAAGTAGAAAGGATTTCAAGGAAATTTTCAACAACGGTTAAAAGACAAGCGGAATTTTCAAGGTTAAAAACGAGATCTTGACCCAAATTTGCATTTGAAAGAACCAATAATGCATCTTCTCTTCCAGACACGCAGAACACACCCATAGACTTGACTTAATCTACATTCATTAATTATGATTCTGAAGGAGAACTTCAAAGAATCTCCTCTACGAATAACCTAAAATAAACAAAGGCCTTTCCTGGTTGCAAACTTGTAGATCAATGAGTTTCAGAATTACTTAATAAGTATGTTTACCGTTAAACATGAGTAGAATACAAATTTCATGATATTAATCCAAAACCTTTGTTGGTAAACAAAATCCTGCATATGTGTGTTGGCACGAGATTTGACTAAATACTTTCTTTTATTTAGAATCCATAAAGCTCGCGTGTAATTCAAAGCAGAAGTAATTTATCAGTTTATGTGATAGACAGAACAAGTAGAAAATATAAGAAAGTTTTATGATCTGTCTAGTTCTTTTCTTTTTTATAAAATATGAATTCAACTTAACCCTTTGACTTCTAACGGGACACATACGTCCCACTCACATATTACAATCAGTAGCGGGATAAAAATTGTTTTGAAACTCGTTGCAATATAAGGTGTTCCCAAATGAAAAGGAGACTACAGTTATATGTAAGCAAATTTTAATAACAGTATTCTAATTATAGTTCTTGTGGAACAGTAAAACTAAAAATAATCGCCATTGACATTGATACACTGATACCAGCGCGTAAGAAGGGAGTGGATGGCTTCAGTGTAGAAACTCCTGAGTTGCCGAAGGATTCAGTTCCCATCTCGCCGTCTTCTGATTCTCTGACAAATGCTTAGGCACCCACTGTGCAAAAACTTTGCCATAACCATGCTTTTTGTGGATTATGTGATCCACAGTTCCTTTACTTATCGACAGTTCTACAGAAATTTCACGTGTGATGATCCGACGATTTTGCCTTATGAGTTCATCCACAGCCGAAATCGTACCACTGTTGGTCACAACGTGCACCTGTCGAGGGCGTGGCAAGTCCTTCATGTTTACGCGCCTCGACTCACAACTTTCACACCACCAGAATATGGTGCGCCGTGCGAGAGAATGCTCTCCGTACACCTCTTTCATTTTGCGATAAATTTTTGAAGCATGCTCTCCTTCTGTGCGAAGAAATTGGATAACTGTTCTTTGTGCTGATCTGGAGGAATCCATCATACAACGAAATGCGGAAGAAACTCTCCAGAAAACATGATATTGATGCGAAGCCGTTAACTACGCAGGAGCAACTGGGAATACCACCACGCCATCTATCGGCTAGCACATTAACTCACTGGGATTTGATACAGCGCCGATACAGCTAAGGTCTCCTTCTCATTTGGGAACACCTTATATGACGTAGTTGTAGAACAAGAACAACTGTTTATATTTCATCTTTCGTCACCTAGATGGCACAACCTATACTCCCTTAAAAAACTATTGTTTGCTGAAGATTTTTCTTCTATACATGTGTGTTCGATGGTTTTGATCTATTTGGTAAGCAATGCACACTTTCTTCAATGATGTTGATGAACGGGTTATATTCAAAGGGATCTCTCGTGTGTTTTCCTCCCGATATTTTCGCATCCCGCTGTGCAATATTTGCTTATGTGAGTTTAAAGTACAGTCAATGTACCGTAAGCCGGGGTTACCTTGCACTCGTGGAGGTAACTTTGCACCAGTGTAAAATTTGTGTGAAAAGTGAAATAGAGATCAACTGATTAAGGATATGGGGTTGAGATTTTTTTCTACTTTCTTGGGAACACTGACTAGTGCATTTCATTCCTTAACGATCATTATTTAACGATCATTCAGGAGCTCCCAGAAAAGAAAAAAACAATTAGCAAATTTTTTAGTGAAAATTTTAGTGCTGAAAAATCTGTCTCTGGTTAAGAAAGTGTGACATTTCTGGAGGCAGGTACATTTAAATGTGAAAGAAAATAAGCCTAGCTTTTATTTTGCTGCTTTAAATGCCAATTATATTTGTTAGTTAAGTTATAATTAATTTTTTTCTGATCTGTGGTAACTTTGCACCGAAAAGGAGGGATTCTATGCACCATGGAAATTTTTGATAAAAAGCAACCCCAGTTCTTTTTTAAACTTATTTTTGTATTAAATAATAATAAGAACAATGTTTGCTTAAGCTTCAGATGTGACCAGGGTGTATAAAAGTAAGTTAGGTACTTGTAGGTAGATGGAGTTTTCTCCAGCGACCTTAGAAGCTCACAAATTTAGTGCAATCTTAAAGAGGCAAAAGCGTTTTTTTTTGTTCCCCATGCGAATAGTTTATTACAAAAGAAAGCTAATTCATATAACTAAACATGGAAATCCCTTGGTTTTCTCCATTTAGAAGGAAAAGGTCGTTGCAACATTTGTTCAACCTTTGTTCGAGCAACATTTTTGTACTTTCTTTCTGTTAAATTTTGATATAATTTTTGTTTATTTGAATGTACTGATTTTTTTTTACATACCTTTCAGGTTATCAATTAAAATACTTCACACTGACTTTCAAGCAATTTTTATTATAAATATAATTATTATAAATGTTTTGTCACAAAAATAAGCTGAAAAATTTGTAAATGGGTAATTTAATTCGATTTTTTTTGCTGGATTTTAAGATTATTTTGTATATTTCCACCCAGGTTGTCAATAAATTGATTAGCATTGCATCACGGTGAGTTTGTTAGTGAAATATACTGAAAAAAATATCAAGTGCAAAGAATCCCCACCTATGAGGTAACTTTGCACCAAAAGATAAAAAAATCATATTTAATTATAACAGTCTGATCCAAATTTTGTTGCAAACGTTTCTTTCATAATCCCTCAATGAGGAAAAATTAGAAAAGTCTTTCTCTTGAAGAAATACTGTAAATAATCTCGAAATTCCGTCGAAAGTCATGAAAATCGGCGCAAAATAACCCCGTTTTACGGTATGCATTTTGGAAAAAGTTCCTCTTACTTTTGACCGATTTCGTCAACAATTTGGCTCATATCTAGAATTTCAGAGGAAGATCACATGCTAAATTTCCTCTGCTATGCATGTTAAGGTTTTCAGTTATCGTATTCACATACTCGTACATAGACAAACTGGCAGAGACTTCTCTTTGACAGATTTCGTTCAAACTATGGCACGGATGATATGCTTTGCTGCAAAGGCCATATACCAAATTTCATCTATCTAAGCTGTTCCAGTTTTCAGTTATTTTATCGTACTCGCACGCACACTGATAGACGGATATTCATAATTCCATTTTTCTGGAGGGGGGAATCTATGCACGTCTAAAACAAGGAGATTGAATTAAAATTCCCAGGCATATTTGGTGATTGCAATGCTTTTCTTTCGTATACTTTCTACACTGTAAAGTAAAAATTACTTATTTTTCAGAATCCTTGTTGACACAAAGCTTTACTCGAAGCGAAAGCAGATTACGTTCACTAGTTGGCTTCTTTATTTTTTAAAAAAATCTTCTTGTCTATGAAATTCTTACGATGCTTCTTTTTTCGGACTGCATTCTGAACCTTCTTTGTTCAACAGAAAAAGATTTTAGATAAGGCACTATATGATCGCAATCACTTCTAGTGAAGCATCGGGTTAATTATTCATCTGAAAAATAAGTGATATCTAAGTTTAATTTTTTTTTAAATTCTTTAACCGTGTTAGCTATAATTTTGAAAAATAAATAATATCTAAGTTTAATTTCAGAAAAACTTCTTTAACCGAAAGAAAAGAGTTTGCCACATCGAGCTTCCTTATCCTTCCTACATACAAATTTTATGGAGCCTGTGTTTCATTTTGACATTTTTATTCAATTTTGCAAGTTTATTTACGTGAGAACGTTGCACGCAGAGATTAACATTTTTCTAATGCTAATTTTAGCGTGATATTATAATGAATAACTTTCAACATAAGCATTTTTGTGAGTATTCTACGGAGAAGCATTTTTATGTTAGAGATTAATAATTAAACAATTAACACTTAGTAGAAAATTTTTTACATTTAATGAAAATACATCTAGAGAAAAAATATTGCTGCTGCTTCTGATGTTTGTTAATTAATAAATAATTCTGAAAAAAAAATTTATTTCAGCATCTAAAATACTATATTTATTAGGCTGATGCTTTCAGGTGACACAATAAAATGTGTTGGAAAAAATATTGGCTGTATTTTTTTTTCTGAAGCATTAAAATATTCCTTTCATTCTATTTAATTAAAAAAATCAATTAGCATACTTCAATAGAAAAATAACCTAGGGATAATTCATTTTAAAAACCAATTCTTTTGTCATACAATGTCAATTCAATCGAAAAATGTCTTCTTTTCAAATGTAAATTTCTCAACAAGGAAACGTCATGGATAACCTCGTTAGAAACACCGCAAAAGGCTTTGTGAGACAGAAATATATTTTAGAGAAAGTCTCGTTTTTATTACAATTGTTGCTGTATTCTTTTTCAAAGTTCTTCCTCTTGTCAACAACAAGAATAGGCATGAAACTGTTATCTAGCTTCACACATCAGAAAAGTGCAGTAACCTTGTTGAGAGTCATTTCATTTGGTTTTCATTGTGAATGGAAGATATCCAGCATTTATATTGTTGCAGGAAACATTGATATGTCCAATAGAAATTTTTCAGAATGAATGTCACTTTTAATGTTTTGTCTCAACACGCACACATCGCAAATTAATGATGATGTTTTACACTTTTATGAGTGGTTTATAATTTATTATATCAGCTCAGTTATTTTCATCCATTGGGGCGAAGTTTTGTAGAGAAAGTAAAGATGCATGTGTTTGGTATTTTTTCTCTCCCTGCGTCAAATTTGTCAAAATAAACTTAAAGAACACAAACAGAAGGAGTAATAGACGCCTACATTGATAGAGCATGTCATCTTAATACGCGGCAAGGCGTAGAAAGAGAATTTAAAAACTAATTTTTAAAACAAAAATGCAATCTGATTAACAAGAATAAAAGGTATATTAATATGAAAGTATTAACAAATATCACCTATGGTATAGGATATTAATAATTTAGAATTCCAAAATTTCTTAGAAACAGAACAACAATCGATGGAAACCAATAGTCAGGGTAAGAGAGGAATTAATTCAAAACGTTTCGACACTAAATTTGTAAGGTTGGAATTAGTTCATTTTCAGGGTCTTTAAAATAAAAAAAAATGATATGTTTGTTTTAAAGATAAAAATTTAAATATTCTTTAAGAATTATTCCAAATATTTAGTTGAAAATCAATTTAAAAGGCAATTTAAATTGAATTTTTTTTAAAAAATTTGCACTTCTTTTTGAAATTTTTGGATAATGGTTCATTTTCATTAATTTTTGAATAAGGCATAAGAGTTTTCATTTGTAAAAAGGTTTGAGAAACGGAATTTACTGCCTCTTAGTAATTAACTAAGAAATATTTAACAGCAAAGTATTACTTATCCCTAAATTGTTTATTTTCGTTTTATGGTTTTTTCCTCAGTTATATATAATACTTGCGTCAACCAAATTCTGATAATTCGATAAATCAAAGAATCATAAGTTTATAATTCCTCATCAATAATTATTATAATTTTATAAATAATTAATACCTGTTTTATATAATTTAGTACGGGAAAGATAATTCGTTTTCTCCTGGTGTTTGATTAGATATTGTTGATGGGTTCCTCTGTTCAGAAGGTTACCATGTTATATATCAAGACAGGACTCCTTCACTAACGTTTTCTTTATTTTATTCTCAAAAGCAAAATGATGCAATTGACTGAATTTCAACTCATCAATGACCAAAAATACTGTTGCGATTCTCAGTTCCACGAAAGTTTTTATATAATATTTTAAACTTGATTGAATTAGTTATTAGGGGAATTTCGGACAAGATCGCAACCGTAAGCTTTGGAGAATTTTCCTGACCACAATATTCGATACAGGAGGATAATTGTTTCGACAAAATCTTATTGCAATTCTTTACTTTAAAATCATATATTTTTAAATTTTCATTTTAAAATTTGAGACCCCAAAATTTTATTTTGGAAAAAAAAGTCATTTTCGTCATCTTACCCGACTGTGCGGGTAAGATGACGAACTGAAATATCAATTTAATTCAACATCATATGGTATCAAAAAACTGTTTAAAACTGTTGAAATCACATTTTGATCATAGGAAATTGCACATAACAGAAAACAAGAATAATCGGAATAAAGTAACAGCATAAAACATATGAAATATTATCAATCGAAATTTTAGATTCAAACCTTAAGAAATAAAATCAATTAAAAAAATCGCATCGCCATGGGCTTGGATTTTGTCCCAGCCAGTACAGGTGTAATGGGACCAGAGTTTGCATATAAAACATTGAAATCCCAATTCTGTTTTTACTTGATCACTGCAAATGATGCATTCTTCATTATTGAGATCCTCTGGGCCCAGATTATCATCAGCGTTAACGAAAGCATCAAATGAGCAATTTTTCAATGAGCAACGATTTCAGCGTCAAATGAATGAGTTGAGTTTTCAGATTCGGATCATTAGAAGTCGAGGTGTAGCTTAGCTACTCCCTTCTTTTTTGTAGAATTTTTAACAAATTTGTTGCGTTTAGTTTTATCAACCTCAGCCTTCTTCAACTGTCACAGTTTTCGTTTGTCTTCTTTTCCGTCTTTCTCCTTTTCTAATGAGATGCTCATTTTTCACTGGAGTGCCAGTGAGGTGTATGAAGGGCAAGTGGCAGTCAGGTAGCACCACGAGATCATGAATTAGCGTGGAGGGGTTCGTCATCTTACCCTCCACCCAATTAGTCATCTTACCCGACTTCACCTTTTCATATCGAAAAAACATTGAAGGATATCTGCTCACCAGGAGAAATTTAAATAATACATCATTGAATACGTTTTGGTTAGCTCTTTACGAATATCACATATAAAAATCAAAAATATTTACTCCGTGGTTTTTTGGTGTGGGTCGTTATAGGTCTCTGATGATGTAGAATCGGGGCATTCATCTAGGGTAATTTTGACAAAAATTCAATTAGTCATCTTACCCGACTTTCACCTATATTTCGAAATGTGAAACATTTTTAATTTAAAGGTAAATGAAATTTGAATAGTACGACATTTCCATATATCTTTATGAGCAAAATGACATTAAGTTCCCATTGCAAGTAAAAAAACATATCCTAATTTTGCTTATAAATTATGTATAATTTCATGCTAAATATGCCAATAAATCTGCGACAAAATTTCTCTCAATTCCTTCACAGATAAATGAGCAATTGTGCTTCAAATGAAAAAAAGAGCTGGTTTTTAATCCATTCATTCCACGATCATCATACAAGTACATTTTCTTTTTCAAGCATAAGTTAAGAAGCGGAGTTATTAGCGGAGGCGGCAAAATCATTCATTGTGGGCAGTTCAATCATAACAATGTTACTAGCACGGAAAAGAAGCTGGCGGCATATAAAACAATCTGTAAAGATGATCCGGAAAATGTAGAGCAGCTTTGATGCGCTTACAAAACGCACGTCCGACCTTTTGGTCAGAAAAAAAAATGCAAAAAAGCAAACCAAACACCGTTAGAGACTCCCTGTGAAAAGGGAATATGTGTGAAAACAAAGCTATTTTTTCTTTTTCTTTTTTATTTGAACGAGTGGGCCTTTTTATTTGTATATTTATTCAGTGGTGGTTGCTGGAGTGGAACGATTTTTCTCATGAAGGCAATCCCCCGGCTACTGTTCGTAAATAAGGTTGGCAAACTGGTAAATGAAATACAGTGTGCAATTTTTTTCCGAGGTTTTGCTCTGTGTCATTGCTACTTGATTTCTATTTTCATAGCTGCACAAAACTTGATGAGAGAACGAACGATTGTTGAGGAAGGTGAAATTTAAATTGAAAAGGGGGAACGCTTGTGATGTTTGTTCTGTAACTGACGGTTGGATTGAAAAAGGTCCTTGGAAAATGGTGGAAATATTGTTTATTTTTATTCGGGGAAAGAGTCGCTTCTGTTGGCAACTGATTTTTTATTTATCGAATATGTGACGTCCTAAATCTAGAGGTGAATTTAATGAATGTTTAAAGAATCATGTCGATGGCTGGATCCTGATGATTATAAAGGCCTATAAATTGCCTTTGTTTTAAAATTTAATCATTGTATATCTTTTAGTAAAATAATGAAAATGTAAAAAAATAGTATATTGACGATGGCTATATTCTATTATAAAGATATCTCAATTGCCTTTTTCAGTCGTGTTATTATGCATTACATAAGATTTATTACAACAACAAACTTAATATACTAAATAACTTCAATGAAGTCCAAATTTATCTGTATGTTTATTGTAGAATTTAAAAAGCTATAGATATTAAATAAAGACACAAGGACACCATTAAATTTTAATTGTGAATAATGTTGCTCAAGAAAAGTCATTGAATTTAAGCATACAAAAAAATTTCTATAAACAATTGGAGAATTGAAAATTGTTGTTCGTAGCTTCTTTGTTTCATCAAAGTCATTATTGTTAACTTAAGAATTAATTCTAAACATTTTATAGTGTTTAATATTTGCAGAATAGAATGTACTATAATGTTTGAATATTTGTAAATGCTCCAAAGGTCAAGAAAATTAGGAAGTTATTATATTTTTAATATGCTTAAACATCGTTAATACTTAAATCTTGCTTTTATTTAGTTATTATATAATTCAAAAACGACGAATAAATAATATTTTTGCACGACTTCCCCAAAAGATTCTTTACCTTGAAAAATCATCACCGGCCTCCTTGAGAAACGGATCACGAAATAAAATCTCTAATTCGACAATAACTAACTTTCTTTTGAATAATTTACCAATCTTGTACTACGTCTCGAAACTATCACAGCAGGATTTTATTAGAGAACTGTCTTGTAATTCCTTAAAACTCGAAATGATCAGTATCTAGGAACTTCGTATTTCCGGAACATTTAGAAAATTTTCGTGTTAATTATAATTTTCTGAACTAAATAAGATTACTGTTGTACTAATACTGTTAAAAAAATTATAATTATATTATAACATTAATAGAGACGATAAACGTATCTTAGAATGGTCATGATATGTAATAACATTAGTAAAAGGATTATTTTTAAATTTTATTCGCAAATGACCCGAACGCTTTGATAAAATAATCTCTCGGAAACTCACAGAGATCATCGAATCACAGAATCAAATCTTTATTATCATGAAAATAATTTTTAAGCTTAAATCAGACATCCTTTTAAAACGTGAACAAACTATAAGTGCCATTTCTAAACTAGTACAACAGGAGGATTTCACGAACCAACTATTCTTCCATCCCGTTAAGCTCTATTGAGCTAACCAGGCAACGATCACAAAGAGAGAGCACTTAACGATCGGTCGGAAAGAATGCGCAAGGTTAATACCCAATCGCTTAATGGCGTGTCATAAATTTTTATGGCCGGTGCTTGACCTTCTTCCGACAGGCCATTCGTTCCATAATGAAACATTGTAGCCACGCCGCATCTCTGGGTCAGCGGGTCGGAACGGATGACCAAGGTCAAACCAATTAGGCAGGATGTGCGAACCAGGCAAAATTGTCCATTTCTCTTCTATCCAAGTAACAATTTATTTCTTGAAAAGCCACGTTGAGTTTGACAATGTAAACTTTGTTGCCGGTTTCCGAAAAAAAAAAGATTCGTTTTGTTGCTTGGAAGTTCGTAGTTTCTTTTAAACAATTTTGTTCTTAACAACGTATTTTTCTTTTCATATAACAAATTGGAAAGAAGTGTTGTATAATGATGAAAGTGGAAAAAATGATGAAATCGCAAAGAATCTAATAAGGCAACCTTGTTATTATATTTTTTTCCTTCATCTTATATATATATATAATTTATTTTGAACGGAACAATTTTTGAATTAGTGATAGCAATACAAAATAAAACGCTTCAAAATTTTTGTTAAGATAGAGAAGTTATATAATTTTTAAGAATAATTCGGTAAATATTTTTTAAGTATTCTTAGAAAAAGGTTAAGCACTCAACCTGCAAATCTTTAATAACCGAAAGTTCTAAAGGTCTTAAAAATGCATGGGTTGCATTTATTGTTCCGTTTGTCCAAAATTCTGTGAAACTGTTTCGAAAATATCTGCAGATTCATGCAGTTGCGCCTAAACTTTAGGAATGAGAAGAAATATGTATACATAGCTGTTCAGCAAATAACATTTGCTGGTCCGCAGATTTGCAGATAGTCATGACAATTTTTATGCGGCTTATAATGTTGCAATCTGAAATAAATTATATTCATCGGAGATTTTCATTATCATAAATATTCTTTTTTCCCTCATGACTTTTACCTAACGAAAACCGCAGTTTTGATTTTTAACTCTGAAAAAACCATCTAGATTAAGAACAGAATTGATTTTGACATTATTTCCTATTCCCGCTGTTCTCTAGGAACAGAAATATATTCGAAAGCGTTTAGATCCGGTATAATATGTTGTCTTCAACCACAAAAAAAAGAGATAAAGGAATGATAAGACTTAGTTTTATATATATATTTTTTATTTTTGCAGCGACTTTTTTTATTTTTTAATCACGTAAAATATATGGCGACAGTCATTATCCTACCGTGTAACACAATCAAGTTGCATTTATGTCCTGTTCAATCCCCATCGATTCCTATAGCTCCCACAATTGGCTAAATTTTCTCAATGAATTTCTGCAAGGACAAACTGTCTTTCCCATGGGAATGAAAATTTAAATTATCAGTTTTAGTAAATACCAGGTATAAATTTCGTTAGATAGTTCTTGCTCATTAAAACATTCCTTTAAAACAGAAACAGCTTTTAGATAATTATCTAGGGTTAATTTCGGCAAGGACAAACTGTCTTTCTCACGGGAATGAGTATTTAAAATTATCTGTTTTAGTAATTCCCACACATGAATTTCGCTTGACAGTTCTTGCTCGATAAAACATTCTTTTAAGACAGAAATACCTTTTAAATAATTCTCAAGGATTAATGAATATTTCTAGATAAATTCCGTAGAATTACTATTTGGCAGCAAAAGGTATTAAAGATGAGAGAATTAAGAACATTTTTCCAAATTGTATACTTGTATCCTCTCAAATTGAATCCAGAAGGGAAACCAATGATTAATTCAGCATCAAATCGTTTTATTTCCATATTCGGAAATGTGCGATGTCTTTCTTAACTAGCACCATGCTTACACCTCCCTCAAAAGAATGATTTCTATGCCTAACATTAATCACATTTCAGTCTAATTAAAAGCAGATAAATAAACAAGTGCAATAGTTAAAAATATGAGTAATATTTTCATTTGACTTGAATCGCAACTCAAATATTAAATATCAGTCTTTAGAATTTAATATTTAATTAAATCTTCGTCGATTTTGTGCACAGTTTTATTGAATACTGGAAGAAAATTGAATATGTCTTAGGTAATGTATCTGTTCGTCCTGAAATTCTAAAATTTTATAACTATCTGCAATTATGTACGAGGACCATACACAAATTATATCCATATAAACATTTGTCTGTTCGAGTATACCTTTCCTCACGGACAAACAGGCACCAAATGTAATTCTAAAAGAGATATTCCTAAACTCATGGAGATCTGAAGCGATGAAATTCATCTAAATCTCTCGAGCTCAGTGGCGAATCCAGGGGGGTGGGGGCTATCGGGCTACAGCCCCTCAGAGTCAAGCCAGAATTCCTGATTTAATTTAACATCATTACAACTGTTTTTTCTTAATTTCTCTCTTCAAAAAAAATAATGAAAGCGTTTCAACATTACTTTCTGGCTTGAAAGGCTCGAAAATTTTGCTACTTTTGTAGTCATTCGACTTGTACTTGTAGCATCGACGCGGTCGAAGACATTTTTTGGCTAGTTATTTCATTGCAATTATTATTAAATTATCAAAAGTATTGTATTGTTCTTTATGATTCTTATTGTCAGGTGAGTGAAGTCTGCAAAGTTTTTAGTTTACTTTAGTTAAAGAGTTTTAGTTTACTTTAGCCTTGAAGTTTGACATTCATCACGCCGATACAAATTTTTTATGCCCTCAGCCCCCCCCCCCCGAGCGGAATCCTAGATTCGCCACTGCTCGAGCTTGAATATTTTTGACAATTATAGGCCTTTAATGTCTACTGGTATACGACAAAACAAAAAGATTAAGAAGTCGAGTGTGAAACAATAGTTCTGATTTCAAAGACCTGGAAACACTGAACATTGCAACACCAATTAATTTCTTCATTTTTCCTTTCAGTTGGAGCAAACACTTGAGTACTCCCTGTTCCACAAAGAAGCCTGGAAGAACGCCACCTCTTTCTCCTGGAAGTCCTTTAACGACACTTTGCTCAGGAGATGGTTCAAGAGCCTGTCCGTGTTGGGCACGGCAGCCTTACCGGAGGATAAGCTTAATGAGGTATGACGAACAAGCCCTTCGTACGAGCACAGAATGTTTTCACTTCCTATATTCATTAAAAGATTTTGAGTTCAAATAAGCGGTTATTTTATTACTAAACTTTAATGACTTCTAATGTATTGCTTAAGAGAGCAGAGCAAATGAAATGCCATGGTACGTCGCGTTTATGGAAGGATTTGGTTTTCTGTTCCGAGTTTTGTGAAATAAATATGATTTATATCTTTTGAGCTGCTAACTACAAAACACTTTTCAAGCGCTTCTAAAGATCAAACAAACAACAATATGAACAAAAGAGTATTTCTATTAGTTAAAAGTTATCCACTACTGAAGTTTAAACTATAAATTATTGCAAAGAAATTGATAAATCGAGTTTACTTTGATGCAGAAATAAATGTAGGTAACCTTGTGTTATTTCACAAAATTTAATTTTAAAAATACGGCATGTCGAAAATAAGTTAAAAGCCTCGAGCCTTAATAAAATTCAACATATTTTTGAATTTAATTGATATGTTTTTATGAATCATATAAATGAAAATACTTCAAGTCTTATGATCTTCTACGCATCCTTCACCATAAATTACATTTTACTGAACTAATGTAAGTATTCAAATTTCTAAAAGACAAATACCTAAGAATATATCATCAATAGACACACCATGTAATCGTTAAATTTTGGAATTGACTAATATTGAATAAGACAGTTATAAAGATAAGCCTCAAATTTTTGTACTTCATATATGTAGTACTGAAAAAAATTATTTATTTTTAAGCAACTCAAAACGCTTAAATCTTTTTTCTTGCTGATAGGAAAATCATCATTTCATCAGATATCGAAATATTTTTCCATCATATTATTTGCAACTATTTTTAATTCATCTTTACTTTTCTTCAGAAAAAGTCCTGTTTAATTCACTGTAAAATCCTTTCCAGTTTAACAGATTGAAAGCAGAAATGAAAAATACGTACAGTACTGCTAAAGTTTGTCCATATGTTTCATCTGAAGCAAGTGCAAATTCCGTCCAAAATCCAAAGGACTGTAAGCTTTCTCTTGAGCCTGGTAAGTGTTACATAATCTTATTTTTCTATGTTAAGATATATATATGAATAGTTGGCAGCAATTTTTGAAATCTTTTTTTTAAATAAGAAATGCACGTAAATGTTAGTATTTTCATTACATTTATAATTTTGTACTGGCTGTTTCTATTGTAATAATTTAATCTGAATTTGGAGCATTGGATTCCTAAATTTTTACTTTTGATTATACAACTCGAAATCCAACCTTTATTTGAATGAAAATGCAATAGATTGTCTTTCAGGGACGAAATTTCGTTGTGCAAAACTTACACCTCTGAACGGATCTTTGCAATCTTGAATTCAATTCAAGCATCTCACCATGCATTAGTGCTTCACTAACTCATACAGTTTTGAATTATGAACTCCACTGAAATTGCCTCCGGATTAATCCTCAAGTCATGACTTCAGATAACCTTCAGAAAGTTCGAGGCCATTCGACATATTTTGTTTGTGTGCCTCGGAATTTATAACATACCATTCAGAATTCTAAGAAAGCTGTTCTCTTCAGGCTATATTTCTCATTGGATAACGCCCTTAGTGCATTCTTGAGATATTTTTTCTTGTTGTTGTTGATTTTCAGAAAGTTCTGACCGCAGATTG
>BGPR01027958.1:0-20337 GCA_013235015.1 Araneus ventricosus
GCGTTCAGGATTATCGTGTCAACGTGCATACAAATTTATGGACTGATAGACAGTCAACCTATTGACCAATTTGGTTCAAAATTCTATACCGATCGTCAATTTTTATTATGAAATTGTGTACCAAATTTTATCCATTCTAGATGTTTAAGTTTTTGTCGATTTCACGAGAGCAAGGACAGACAGGGAGGTGAAAAACGTGAAGATTCATCAGAATGTAGAGGTCGAAATTTTTGAGAATTACAATAGTTTCGCTTACGGGAAAGTAAAAAAAATTATAATTACACAGGAAAACTCTAATTTAAAAGAGAAAAACATAATGTATTTTAACACCTTAAGTTATGATAAGGGAAAAAACCCGTAAAATTGAAAGAATAAAATGTGTGAAATAGAATAGAAGGATATAATTTTTCTAATATTGCCAGTTCCTGAAATTAATTATTAACTAAAATTACTTCAAACCCATAAGAAATTACAAAAAGGTAATAGGTACAGAAATAAGTAAAATGATTTGAATATCAATTTAACAATAATTATTGATGTAAATCATGCTTTAAAATTTTGTTTTAATATCAAAATATGGAAAGATTTGCACAACCAAACTAGTGTCGTTGAATCGTTAATGAATGATTTTCCGACTGAAGAAAAATCACTTTTGTACGATAATATTTTCGAAAAATAACACTATAAAGCGCCGAAATTTTGCTTGATTTTCAATTTATTAAAATTCGAATTAAAAAATGCATCAATGTTTAGTCTTTGCCTGCAAATTTACTTCTGTACCTAATATGCTAACTCTAGGTAAGAAGGCATGTTCTGTAGAGCACCAACATAGAAGCAAATATACACCTTCACATTATTATAATTTTTAGACATAATATTCTAGCAATCTTAAATGAGATTATAAAAATATCCGCCAAGTGTTTGATTTAAACGCAAATCTGCTAAATGTTATTTCCTATTCTTCCACAGCTGACGTTTAAGATATTGTGTGAATAGACTTTTTATAAAATTACGCGAGAAGTAAGCTGTCTTCCACATTCAAAATTTAAATAAGGTGCAGGCCTGTTTTAAAGAAATTAGGAGAAAAACATTAAATACAGAAAAATTCCTTAAATAATTGAAAAAAAGCACTTTTGTTTTCGCATTAGAAAGGAAAATTCTTTTTCGAAAGATTAATTATCTATTGAAATTCTTCGACAGAAATAAACATTTAGATGCTTTTCAAATGTTCTACCACTTTTTTAATACAAATATTTTCGATATAATATTTTGAATCAATAGTTCACGTCGGAACGAGATCTTTTAACTATTCGTCTTAATTTAAAGCCTGAATATGTTATATTTGGGCTGGTAAATACAAATAAAGACATACCAGCATGACAGTGCAGCATGTCTTAGGTCATTGAGTGCATGTGCATTTCTACTCAGAGACAATATGAAACCTTAATGAGAAAAAGCCTTAAACTGTGCTAAATCGCGATTTGGATTTGACCAGGGAGACACATGAGTTTAAGATTAGCAATAGTTGATTGAATATGCGAATTATGATAAAGAACTTCAATGCTTTTGAAACTGCACATAGACGGCAATTCAGTATTATTTTCCAATCTGCACCAGTGACGATATTAAGCTTCTCGCCAGTTGTTACAACAAATTTAATAGCCTAATTGAAGTCAAATTCATTTGTAGTCGACAGAGAATAGGGATGAATTTACGACTGTCGTATTACGAGGACAGGTACAACAAAATGAATTTGAAAGAAATGCCTTGATATTGGGATTCATGTAAAAGAAAGAAGTACCAACTGACTGGAACTTAAAAAATTTGTATTCCTTACGGTGGATTAAGAGGAAGTACTTCTGGTGTTGTAAGGAAATTACCATTATAGGGAGCAAAAATTTGAGGACTTTTTAATCTAAAGTAAACATGAACGCATTTTCTTGCTAAGGGTTTTTTTCTAATTTAGTAACCAACTAAGTAAAGGTGCAGTTTACTTTAGTATCAAAACTCATTTGTTCGCTTTGTAAAGCTTCCTAAATTTCTTTATTTTTTGCGCAAAAAAACATTTTCCCACTCCATGAACTTATCATATGCAAAGTTGTCATATTAATTTTTGATAAGGAACTGCTCTTTTGTGATAGAACTACCTGATTGGTCGTAATGGTTTTAAAAATGTTTGTATAATTTAGGTAATTGCTTTTTAAATTCTATTAAGTTTTTCTATTCAAAATTGAACTATTTCTAAATTTGCATGAATGACTGAATTCTTTATGTACAAATGTGTTTTCCTTATTATTTGAAGGAGTACATTTTATATAATCTATTTAAATGTAAGACCCGGAATCTATTCAACTTACGTCTCCTATTAATTAATTAATTTATTCGATACCCAAGCCGACCCACACATCCATAGGGAAAAAGTCTCATATGTTCCATTTTCTTCTTTGCTCTATTCTCTATTAGATTTAATGTGTTAATATTTGTTCATGCGTCTCGTACTTTTTATCACAAACAAACGACGCTAATGTATCTTGTGCACATTTTTATTTCTTACTATGTGATCATTCAGCTCTAAGCATCCGACACGTTGTCAAGCGTTTTAAGGGACGTCTTTTTTCACAAATCCGTAATGGTAATCTTGCATCAGGCAGATTCTATTAATTCCACTCTCTAACGAGTTGCATTGAATCTCCTGGAATGGATCTTTAAACAAGGATGTACTAACTATAAAACAATCAGTTGTTTCTTGTTGGCTATTTTACACGCAAATCAACGACTTCCAGAAGATTCCAGTAAATAAAGAATTGGCGAACTTTCAGCTAAACAACAAACACCACGTCGCTACGTAACTGACACGCAAAGATAAACAGAGCCAGCCTTCTGAAAAAATATACGCAGCAGAATTGTATCTTCTTTTGGCTCAGTTCATTGGCATTTTTCTTTTTACTTTCTCAAGCATGTATACAAATGGAAAGAAATATAATCATTCATTCGACCTGACGTCTACATGAATTTCCACGTTTCAAGCATCCCCGACTTCGAAAAACAGTTTGGGGAATTGTGTTTGTTTGTGAATATGATCATCCAACAACGAGCTACGAGGATGAAATCTATTACATAGTCGTAACACCAAAATTGAATATTTCTTCTTCATTTTATACGAAATTCTTTCTCGAGAAGTTTGACAATCTGTTTGTTCGTGTGCATGTGGGCAAGAAACTTCAGAAGCAAAGATCTACAGTGATCGAATGTAGCATAATGTTTTATCATCAAAATTTTAGATCTCCACCAAAATGTGAACTAAATCCGTCAACGACTTGACAGGCCGTATGTCTGGCTATTCTTGACTGTATAAGCACTATAACTCAAAAGCGCAACATGTTAGATAACTGAAATTTGGTATGCTGTGTCGAAACTAAATTTATAGGAATTAATTAAATTTTGTCTCTAATCGGAAGAAGGAAATACATAAAAAATCTGCATTTTGCATTCTTTACTATGCATCGAAACACAAATATACGCCCTATTGTTTATGTATAAGGAAAAGTCGAGAGGAGAGAACTACCTCTTGTGTTTTTCTTGCATATAAATCCTTAGATTCTTAAAAACCAAGCAAATAAAAATGTTGATCGAAATTTTTTCCAACTGGACCACCCATCTTCTAAGTTCGACCTACAAATAAGCAAAATTCCACTTTACTCATAATATTGTCTTTGGTTTCTTACAAAATGTCAGATAGCATGGAGATTATTCAGAAACCAGAGGGAGTGGTCTCCCCTAAACTTTCTCGTATACTTCCCCAAAAAGGATGCGGTTCTCTCTCCCCTCGTGTGGATAAAAAAAATTCGAACCTACTGCAAACCAGAATCCAATGACTATCAGAAGGTTTTTCATTGTAGATTATAGTGACTGTAAAATATTTAGGTAAAGAATCAAATTCAAACAGATGCGCACCGATTGAAATGCATCTAATCACACACTTCCACTCTAGCCGACTCAAGGGCAAAGTTACGTAATACTTCGTCGTGCACAGAGATTACTACCATTACGCTTTCGTATGGAGAATAAGATTAGAAAAATTAATTATACAATTAGAACGCCTTTTTCTAACCGATTGAAAACGACATTTGGGCACAGATCTATAATTAATGTTTGCAACCGTCATACCAATTTTTATTTATCTAAGCCAAAGGGATTGGGAGATATAATTTTTACAAGTATGCGTTTATGAAGTCCGACAGACAGTCAAACCTTTGACGGATTTGGTCCAAGTCTGATACGGACCTATATTCCTGATGAAAAAACTGTACCAAATTTCATCCATCTAGATATTCAAGGGTTTGAGTTATATTGTTTACATGACCGCGGACAGACAAACTTCCCGTGAATAGATTTGGTCGAAAATTCGATAGAAACCTAAAAATTATGTTTACAGAAAACATACCAAATTTCCTCTCCGTAGCTCTAATAGTTTTCGAGTTATCGTGTTCACAGACAGACACACAGACAGACATAAGTCCAAAATTGTGTTTATAGGACTCAGGAAGGTCTAAAATGTGGAGATTCGTCAAAATCTCTAGTTCGAATCTTTTGACAATTACAATTTCTCTTTATATACTTCGTATAAGAGAAAGTAAAAACGTAGCCGTGCCAGACAGGCATTCGAATCTCAAATTCCTTGGATCAGTCAGAATCCTTAGGAAAAAAGGATTTAATTAGCTGAATTGGAAAAACTTGTAAACACCTATTTTGATTTTGATTCAATCAACCACTGAACTTACTGAAGAAATGAGCAAAGGATAAAAAAAATGTTTTGAAAACTACAGAAATCCATTGGTGATCTTAAAATGATTGTATCATCGAACTCTATGATTAATGCTATGCAAGCGACATTGCAACTACCCACTAGCACAAGATATTGTACTTCGATATCACCACAATGTTGCTCAATATTCTAAATTCCACGCAATATCGTGAAGATATATTATCAATGTTATAGAGCATCTTGTTTTCAATAGGAAAGGTTGTTGTGCTGTTTGACTTTGTATTCCAATAAACCTCCTTTTCTACTCTTTATGTGGAGTATTTTTTTCTTTTGCTTAATTCACTTGCAAATAGTCCCCTGCAAAGGTGTGTTTGTGACCCTATGTTCTATTTTAAAAATTACCTGTTTCTGTATCCCTGACAGTGGCGTAGCAACCTGGGCGAAGGTATACATGCCCCGGGCGCCAGTTTCAGGGGGTGCCATGGAATCAAAACATAATTGTATCTAAGCCATTTTTCGAGCAAAATGTAATTAGGAGTAAAAATAATATCATAACCCCGGTGCCATTTACAACTGTTAAGTGACTGATGACGATGATAAAAAAATCATATTATTTTCCGGTTCGCACTTACTCTAGATGTGCCACTGGCCATGGCGACAAGACTTCATTGGTTTATGTCACTTTTTAAAGCTAACTATAATGAGGTGCGAAAAAGTACCGCACCATAAATCCATAGATTTGAAACAATCCTTGATTATTTTCAAGAAGAAAAATGTTATTCTGCAACTGAATTCTTTATTGGGTGCAAATAATTATTCTTAATAAAATGTCGTTTGGGTGAGTTGCTTCTAGCCATTTTTTTCTTTTTGCCATAATTTCTGAGAATTTTAAAGCCTGAGTGTTTCAATAAGTTATGGAAAATTTCAGAGGGACATGTTCATCGCATAGAGGAACTTCTAGCTCATTTGCAACATCAAAATCAAGTTTCATCTCTCTTCTTTAAGCTCAGGCGAAGTAAAAATAAAATTTTGTTACAACTTAAACATTTTGCCACAAAATTTGTAAGCTATTGACATTTCCTGAAATTTCTTTTTAAGGTTAATGACGACGCTTGAGCTGGCACACCGTCTCCGAGAGGAAGTTCATTTCATCGTCGACATCAGAATCGGCGTGCATCGTCATTAGTAACAGGTTAGGGTTCTTAATTTGAAATATAACACTCATCCAACAATTGTATTGCGCAAAAAACTTCAATATTTTCAAGGAACTATCTTAGTTTTTTAGTGCAAAATTCATTCAATGCAAGCATTAAGAAGAATTTAAGAGAAACCGTATACCGTATCATTTAAAAATAACAACAAAAGATGCAAAGCATGGAATACAGACTTTTGCGGACGACTTCTTTCGCTTTTTACTTCAAATGCTTGATTTAGAAAATATTAAAGCATCCTATTCTCAATAATAACAATAGTGGTAAAACAAAACATTTTAGTGCAAATTACAGAAACACTGGAAATTTTCATACGTAATAATGTAGTAAGTATTGTTTGAACAGATGTGTCTTTACAACCTTTGACATCCTTAATTATATTCTAAAAACACTTTACTAATTAAATGACGTAGATAAAAACAAAAATTTTATATGTGAAAAGATGTGTTTATAAAACTTTTACCACTATTTTAATAAAAAATATATTTTTTTAATCTATTTTTTTCTAAATTCGCTAACTTGAACTATTTGGTTTCTTAGCTTTTATTTATATCTTGGGTTTCTATATCCAGGTTGGTAAACACAAAATAGTACTGTCTCTCGGTACTGATATACAGTGGGTTGCCAATATAGTGTGGAGACTTTAAAATGTTCAAATGGAATTTCTTAGAAATTTGAACATGTAAACATTAGGCTGGAGCTCACATTTTACAGTGAAGATTCGGTCAAGAGAGAATTTAGGTTGCCTACCACAAAGTGATGAAGACAAAAAAATATCGACTCATCCCGTTTCAAAGAAAGTTCATAAAGTGATGAAACTTTTATCGACGGTTTTGTTTAATGTGTAGAATATTTACCTGCTATTTCGTAAATTTTTCCTAAATATTCGGGAAGATATACAGGTTTTTTTACAAAAATCCCAGATTTTTCCTCGTGTTTTTTGCTTATTACATGCAGAGTTTCCCGCCAAATTGTAAGTAACTTACAAAATACTTGACAATATTTAAAAGAAGCGTTGTATTAAGATTTAAATATTACTTGAAATTTTTGGGCATTTGTAGTAAATATAGCTTTTTACTGCGCATACGCGAAATGTAGTGTAATTTTTTTCATAATTACAGAGCGAGAACTTATATAAATCTTCCAGTTCAATACCATTAGTTTTCAGTAACATATCGGCATTGTAACTAGGTAAATATGGGTACACTCTAAGAGAGGCTTAATGATGAGGGCTCATGCACAAACTGATATTTTTGAAACTTCGAATAGTAATTTAAATTATGTATTTAACTTATAAGAATACATGGATATTTAGGATATTCAACTTTCATAAAATTCAATAAAACTGTTCGAGGACAAGTGCAGTAAAAAATTATTTACTACAAATGCTCATATTTCTCGTAATATTCAAGTGTTTAAATCAAATTTTAATACAATGCTTCTTTTACATATTGTCAAGTATTTTTAAATTTCGTCTAATTTCGGGGGAAACTGCATATTATAAGGAAAAATCATGATGAAAAAATTTGGGTATTTTTTAATAAAACCGTTATATCTTCCCGAATATTTATGGAGAATTCGTTGCATGTAAATATTATGTACATCAAGCATAACCATTCATGAAAGTTTCATCACGTTATCAGCTTTCTTTGAAACGGGATAAGTCGGTATTTTTTGTCATCATCACTTTTCAGTAGGTCCCCTAAATGCTCTCGTGACAGAAATTTCACTGTAAAATGTGAGTTCAAGCTTAATATTTACATGTTGAATTTCTAAGAAAATCCATGCAGAGTTTTGGAAGATATTTGAAAAATATGCAAATTTAAAAGTGTCCACATTAAATTGGCAACCCACTGTACAGTAGACTCCCTCTGAACATGATTAAATGGGACCGAGGGTAAGCCGGTTCAGTGAAAATCCGGTCAAACCAGAGAAGTGAAATAAATTAAAGTTCGGATGTATTTGTCTTATAAATAAATACACAATTAAAATATTGCGTCTTTTTACTCAATGTAATAAAGTATTATAAGTTACATACCATTAAAAATGAGCAATCATTTTTTGTTGAAGCCTAGAAGTTCGGCAACTTGCAGCATTGTTTCGTCATTTTTTTTATCAGCATCACATCAATGGGGAAAGCTGATGACTGCTGCTCCACATAGAATAATGCCGCTTCTAAAGCATTCATTCTATCCGTATGAGATATGAGGGATGCAGCATTATCAACGATGTCGTCGCCATCATCGTCGTCTGGAATCCCATCTGCGACGGCGCCGACGATGCCTCATCCGACAAAGTTTCTTGCTGGAGATCCTTGTCAATAGCTAGACATTGCTCCACGTCTTCTGCAAGTCTTGACATCATCGAGATCTTTACATGCTGATAAAAGGTTGGCTGTAGATAACTCTGTGGAAACGACCGCCTCTTCTTCACCGATTTGATTTGACAACCAAAGTGTTTAGCCACTAGCGTGGATTCCGGTAGCTCCGATCGTGATTCGGCTATCATATGCACAGCATCTTTAATGTTGAATTTTTTTCCATAAATCTATGAGATTGGTGTTTTTGCCATCTTCTTCGCTCAAAGCTGTCAGAAGCTTTCTTATATACATTTAATAATTTTTAGCACCGTTAAATGAATGCTGGTGACTGATTAAGCCAGATGGATTGGTCTCCCTCAGATTTCTTGCATTCTCCCTAAGAAAGGTATCATTTCTTATCGAGCCAAAATTAAGATTGCATTTTGTGCATCATAATAAGATGTAGGAAACCAAGTATGCATTTTTCATTGCCCATTCTTTGACCGAATAAAACAAAAAATCTCATGCCGATTTGCAATTAGGGATGGAAGACCCCATACCAAATTTAATTTATCTAAATCTTTGCATTCGAGAATTATCGTGTTCACAGGCCTGCGAATATAGAAAAAAAACGAAAAGCGATTCTTTAAGCTGATCTGACATCGAGCTTTAACTATTGTACCACTACACACTACTACGCTATCCATCGCCCACAAGCGGATTGCGGATTATTTAAAAAAAAAAAAACGAGTGGCGATTCATTTGACATTGACTTCTGACTTTTGTACAGAGGAACACTAATATCCTATCTACGGCCCATAGGTTGACAACCGTTGATCTAGAGTAATCAATTTTAGCATAATGTTTCATCAACAAAATCTTAGATCTAAACCGAATTTTTAACAAAATCGGTCAATGTTCGACAGTCCATCGGTATATCTATTCGTGGCTGTATAAGCATTTTAATTCAAAAGCGCAAAAAGAGTCGAAACTGCAGTTATGTATCAAATTTTAGTTCTTATTAAGAAAAATGAAAACTTCCGAAGTCTTTATTTGGTCTTCACAATGAATTGCAAAAACACGCTCTACTGTGTTCGTATACGTAAAAGTCGAGAGGAGAATAACCCCTCTGGTTTTCTTCTCTTAGATATAAACCATTACATTCTTATAAACTAAAACAAAAAAACTGATCAAAATAATTTTCCAACTGTGACCCACAGTTACCAAGGCCGTCCCTGCAGATAAGTGAAATTCCACTTTATTCTGAGGATAATCTTAGGTTTCAAACAAAATAACTGATGACATAGAGATAATTAAGAGAAAAACGAAGCAGAGAAGGAACGGCATCAATTCGCATAGCAGATTTCTTCAATCACCTTGAGTTTATAGGAAAAAAGATTTAATGGAGAGAATAGAGAAAAACTTGAAAACGCCTGATTTCGATTCAGCAGACGCTGAACTTTCTGAAGAGATGAGAAAAATTGAAGAATTCGAGAACAAATATTTTGAAAGCAACAGAAATCCATTTATGATCTGAATAAGAGAATGTGTCTACGAACTCTATGATTAATTCTATAAAAACGTAAAGGATTTCCTTCTAACTCCTGATCTTAAGCTATTGACTATAAATGAATATTTAGTTACAGGACTTGGTCTATTTATAGCGTACTTGCGAGGTTCTAAGATTTATTTTCCACTCCTTTATGATATGCGGTATCAATGGTGATGAAGACCATTAGATATATGAATGTAGACTTACATCGGATTTTCATTCAACAAAGCCCTCAATAGGAAATAAAAAATAAACGGTTCATGAATGTTTTAAAACATAGTGAGTAGTTGCGCAGGATCAGAGAATGTGAAATTTCACAAGGGAAATTTGCAATCACATTACGGATTGTGGGGGCTGATTTGGGGCTTCGACTTTTGGGATGTCATAGCTGTTTGGTTTGCTCTCGATTCTTGATCGTGCTTTATTTATTTTTTGTATGTATATTTTTTCGGTGGTGCTCTAGGTTCCACTCCATGTTTTTAATTTCTGTTGTTATTAAATTCTTATAAAATCTTTTGTATTCTATTTTGAAGAGACAACGCTTCGGCCAATTACCAACATGCTGTACATTTTTTTAATATACACTCTGTCTTAAAGTTTATCTTGTATTTTGTCTATATTTTTTGTTGTATATGATGTATTTCGATGTAACTTACTGTATAGATATGTTGTGTCTATTAAATTGAAAAAACAGCAGTTCTACACCTTATATTTAATGCCAATTTTTAAATCGTAGAATAAACTGAAATAACCTGTCCCAAAAGTTTATAGAGAAATGCAATTTTATGCAAATGTGGTATCGGTAATCATGACGTCGATCTGGAGCCTAATAAATACGTTGTAAGAAAAGGAAAGCGTTCGTTTGTTCTGCGTTTCAAGATGCCTAAAGCGTAGCAGTTCTCTAATGAAGAATGAGTAGAATTCTGCATTTGAAATTGCTCTGTAAGACTGCTAAGGAAATACTGAAACTTTTAAATCGTTCTAAAAGCATGGTTTATCGTGTAGTAGCTCGTAAGACGCCATATGAGCCAAAACTTCGTTCGGGATGACCACGTGTGATGAATATTCGCAGTGATAGACGGATACAAAGAATGGCTTTCAAGTCAGAAAATATCGGTTCGTGAAATTACTGGGTCTTCCCAGTTGCAAATCTCCAAGAACACTGTTCATAGATAAATTGTAGAAACTGGTTATATGATTCACGCAAAAATGACACGCCGATCAACACTCTCAAAGCTTCACATTAGTAAAAGAATACAATGGGCTCGTAATCATGTGTCATATGGTGATTGTCCCATGTCCAATCAA
This sequence comes from Araneus ventricosus, assembly GCA_013235015.1. Classification (NCBI taxonomy): domain Eukaryota; kingdom Metazoa; phylum Arthropoda; class Arachnida; order Araneae; family Araneidae; genus Araneus; species Araneus ventricosus. Next base: position 11,136 of record BGPR01027958.1, read on the forward strand.
CCGGTACGGGTGACGTACAGGCATCAGGCACGGGGGCGTGGGGCGGCGTTCTGTCATATGGTGATAAATGGATGGCTGTCCTTTTCAGAGATGAAAAAAATGGAACCTCGATGGATCTAACGGGAATATAAAATATTGGCATGATTTACGAAAAGTGACCAGCAGCTTTTTCAGTAGGCAAAGTGGTGGTGGATCTGTGATGGTGTGGGCGGCTTTCAGTTTCAACAGTCAAGTGGGTTTGGCCTTTTTAGATGACCGACAAAACTCTCCTAAATACATAGAAACACTAGAAAATCATCTTATGCCAATTGAAGAAAACATAGGGGGACGAAATTGGTAATATCAGCATGATGATGCTCCCATCCATACGTCCAATGCTACGAAAAATTATTTAAACTCGAAAACTGTTACTGTTCTTGAGTGGCCACCGATGAGCCCTGATCTAAACCCTATTGAGAATGTGTGGGGCATTATGTCTCGTAAGGGTTTTGAGAATGGTGGGCAATTTTATTCAGTGAATGCCTTGAAGACATCCATTGAAAGTGCATGATACAACTTGGAACCAGAGATATTACAAACCTCAATTATGTCGATGGAAAAACGTGTATACGATGTCTTACTGAAAAATGGAAAGGCTTTAAACTATTAAGAACATTGTATTAGACACCTTTTATTAAAATGTCATATATTCTATAAACTTTTGGGACACCTAATATTTCCATTTTGCTATATAATTGAAATACAAATTGTTATTTTTTCTAAATATTTCGTTGAATGCAAGTCGCATATGGTTTGAATAAACATATTTGTAATTGGTGTTTGTATGCTTTTCGTTTTCCTAAAACATATATTTTACTAGAGTCTATAAACTTTTGGGACAGAGTGTATATTATTTTGTATTTTTTTTTTATTTTCTTGAACCTTGTATTTAGAAGTTTTCCAATTTGTGTGAATTGTTTCTTTCTTTCTTTATTTTTTTGTAATTTTTGCCAATTATTTGGTGTTGTAAATCTTTTTGTTTACTCTTTGCATCGTCGTTTTTCTAAAACTATTTGCTAATTGTCTTCTGTTGCCTTGTTACAATTATGTTCTGCAGTTTCCTTCCGATTTTTCACTTTTTTATACTTGTTAACCGAAACATCTAACATTTACTGTGCGTGTCTTTTATTTATTATTTTTAAAATTTTTCCCAGGTTCATTGCATTTTTATTCAGTTACGTCTTACCCTTTTAAGTGGCAAAATTTAAACTTTTGAAATCTAAATTTTCCTCACGTTTTTTTTCGGAAATGCTGTCTCTATTTCACCATCCCTATATCTCTGCAGGAATGTTCTTCTCTCGGAGAGTCAAACTGCAATCTAAAACCTTCAGGTTGAGTGGTTCTCCTGTGTATTGAATGAATGATTAATGGTATGCAACTATCCTATTAGCACAAAATATTGATCGATATCTCCACTATATTGTTTAATATTCTGAACGCGAAACAATATCGTGAAGATATCGTAACAAAATTGCAGATCACTTTTCGCTGATAGAATAGCTTGTTGTGATATTTTGAATTTTTATTCCACTAAACCTGCGTTGTTACTCTTTATCAGAATATTGTATCAATAAACAATATGTTCAATGCTATGCTGTTGACTAAGGTTGTTGTATTTCATTAAACCTGCTTTACTGCTCTTTATGTAGTGAATTTTTTTCTTTTGATAAATTCACTTAAAAAGAAACCCCTATAATGGTCGCGCTTTGTGTTTGCAACCCTATATATTCTATTTTAAAAAACAACTTGTTTCTCTCTCTACGCCTGACCCACCCTTTGAGTTTGAAAACAATTTTTGCCGACAGCTTTTGGATAAGTTATTTAAGTCACTAATAATATGTTATCTTCTAAGAGAAAAAGAAAAGCATATTTTATCTGAGATTGGTCTTGCCGAGCGTTATTGCTTTCTTGTTATTAATGTCCAGTAGAGGGTCCTTAAAAATCAACTTCTTAAATTTTGATGGGTACCCTCCTATTTTGTTATATAGCTTGAAATAAGACACTCATAAAAATTAGAGATTTTTAAAACATGTTTTAGGGGGCACTACCAAGCTTTAATTTTTGAAAACTCTATTTTTTCTTAAATTTAATAAATTTCATATCAAACTGCTAAACGCACTAAAAATAATCAATAACAACTACTGAGAAGGCGTTCCTGCTTAATATCATCTTCGCAACAAGTTCTATTAATGTCATTTTTCCTGTTGAGACAATTGTGATTCACACTGGCTGACGTCATGGTCACACTCCCAGCCTGAGCGAGCCAGTCTGAACCGGAGGTTGTGGCCTGACTCAAGCAGGTCAGTTTGTAGTCATCTACTGTACTGAGAATAGGTGTTCTTGTCTGAGGGATTATTCTCCTTGTTTGACACTAAAGTTATTGTAGTGCGGATTTAAATTTATTCAAGTATCATTACAGTAAAATCACATCACGCCATGTCAAATAGCATGATCAAAGTGACACTAATATTTTATTTTATAACATTTATTAGTAATGGTAAGAAGCAGCGCACCGCCCATTTAAATAAAGAAATCCACAGATACTTATCTTGTTCGTCAAATGTATACGTCAGTCATAGAGAACCTTAGTGAGAAATGAGTCAGATTTTATTCATTATTTTTAATACTAGGCCGTGGGCCAGTAAGTCAGTGGCGTTACTTGGAAAGGAGGGATGGTGTGGTAGAAAAGTCACCAATAATTCGGAAAGACCGAATATTTGTTAACAGACAAAATTGACGGTTCATTTTTTCTTCTTTTTTTGTTCTCACTTTTAAAATTCTCTAAGAAAAATTACGTCTCCTTTTTGTTTTAAACTTTCACATTTGCAATTGAAGGTTATGAACGACTGTCATGGGTAATACACAGTTGCAGAGAAACGATAGAAAACCAGTTAGCTAATATCCATTTAGAAATATATTTTGGAAATTCGACATTAAATATGTATGTTTTAATTGTTTTAATATTTTCCATTATCTCTTCTCTATTTTATGATATAAAAAATAAGTTTATAAAAACTAATAAAAGCTCTAGTCATTAAAAGGCCTTCGCGTGTCAGTGTCTGAACCACGGATCATAGGTTCGCCACCACTGGTCTACATAATTATAGGAAACACAGTGTCCATCTAAAAGAGAATTTTTCGGATTTTTTTCCATTATAAAAATGAATTAAGCCTAAACATTTGATTTTCTTTCAATGCGGTGTTACTGATGTGTTTGGGGAAAGACTATGATTCCTACAAGATTGAAAAATCACAGTTTAGATAAAATTAAACAACTTTCTTAAAAAGGCAAAAGGCATTTACTGTACAATGGATACTGTAATTGTCTGAGGGTTTTATTGGCCATGTTTGACTCTTAAGTTACAGTAGACCGGATATAATTTTATTTAGGTATTACGACAGTGAAATAATTTGAAGTTGTATTATCAAAGCGACATTAATATTTTAGTTTATTTCAATGTTCACTAATGACATGAAGTAGCTCACAGCCCATTTTAACAAAGAAATCTATAGATATTTGGGTCATTAGTCAAATGTCTACATCATTGGGCCAAACACAGTTGTCATCTAAAAGAGAAGTTTTCAGCATTTTATTCCTTATGAAAATGAATAAACCTAAAAATTCGATTTTCTGTTCACTGTACTGCCAATGATATGATTTTTGTTGGAAAAAAGCTATGATTCCCACAAGATTGAAAAACCACGGTTTAGATTAAATTGAAGGACTTTTTTAAAAAATGATAAAAGGAAATAAAGCCAAATGCTCAGAAAACATAAAACGAAAGGAGAGATGAGAATGTCCTTAAAAGATCTAACAGAAATTGTTCTTGCTAATGATCACAAATTCCAAGAAGATTAAATTCTTTTAATTTCTCAAAGATAAAAGACATCGAGCAATTACTTTCAATACCGTAACTTCAATGACGATCAGGAAAAGCAATAACTACTGCTACTCACTAAATATGGAAACCTGGGGAATTATTGATAAATGTGCGAGTCTTCATACAACTTTAGTTATCACAGGTTTGCGAAACAGCATGTGTCATTATTGAGCAAAAATGATGAACAAAGAATTGCTCTGGTTGCCTTCCCAGTATCATGATCTCGAGATCATGCTTGAGGCCGTTGTTTTCAAATCTTTTGTGGTTTCAACAGGACCTGACATACTTTTTCATTTATGCAAAGTATAGTGATCAGCATCAATATTCATGGGTGAATATGGAATTTGAATATAACGACTAAACAGGCGGTTTAAATTTTCACTATCCTGGCCTAAAAATTATCATCAAAATTTTTTTTCATGGATTAAAAGCAAGAAACTGTATTTTAACTTTTCAAAATATACACTTAAAAGCGTTGAATTTCACTTTCTCAGGCTTTTTCTACTTGAGGGATGTTTAAATGCACCACACAGATATAACTTTTTGATTTCACTTTGCGACTCATAAAGTATTAAATTAAATAAAAAGGCAGAAATAAACCTTTAAAACTACTCATCTCGAAAGACACTAAATGCATGCAGGAATTTCTGCTGTTGTTAGAAAATCGGCGAGTATCTTCTTTGTTAGACACTTGAAGAAAATTAACTGATACGAATAAACTTGTTCCATATTATCAGTGGCGTTATCAGGATAAGTGGCATCTGGGCCGCTTTAGCTTATGTTGCATACATTTCAAATAAGGAAATGTAATTCAAATACATTGCATTGTAAAATTGATTCTTTATGCTTGATACTTTGAACTATAATTCGAATAATTTGTACTATAAATTTGATACTTTATAATTGATACGTTGAACTTTAATTCGAAAATCGCTCTCTTTTATGATTTAAATTCTTTAAAGTTTTTAAAAATATCTATTTTAATAATCTGCTGCCTTTTTAATGATTTAAGGGAATTAACTCAGCAGGTCACTAATTAGTTTAGATATTCTCGTGAATATAAGGTAAAAATATTAGCTTTCACTTTGAAGGATGCAGAAACAGGTTATAGAAGAAACGATGCATGTAAGGTGGAAAGTTTTAGTTTTATAATGGGAAATAATTAATACTAGTGATTATATTTCTTGTTGTGTACATTATATTTGTTCAGAGTTGAAATAATTTATTTATCTATGTTGATTAAATTTCATAATGGAATAATTTCGGTTTTATCATATTTAATTTTAAAAAATGCCATACAATGTTCAGTCTCTATAGTGCCCTATAAGATGGGCTACCAGACCATTAAACAATCCTTGATCCCCCCCTCCCCTTCTTTGTCGTAGCACGACGGTGCACAAACCATTATTTGATTCATCAATGCACATCATCATTCGAGCAAATACTTCGTGAAAAACACATCTTGCAGATGAGCATATCTGAACATACACTGGCTTTTTCTTTCCTCTCTAAAATTGGGCTAATAGCGAAAGAAACCGATGTCATCAAACAAAGGCCTTAAAATTGCTCGTATAAAATAAATATTTGAAACGTTCGATTTGTGCGTAAAGTACCTTCAATAAGCTAATCTTCTTTTAAATGTATACTAATTGGCAGTGAGAAACACTTTATGATCTGTGATTACATTTCAGGGATACTTGAATTCGTTACCGGACGAGTTTCATAGGCAAACCAATAAACATCAACAGGAAGCCTATGGTATTCTGCAAGGATCCGTCTAACGCAAGAAATGTCAATACGCTTCCTGTGATGTTCCCAATTTAAAGCACTCATATTTTTCTTTTATATTCACCGATGACTTATTCTGTTTCTTGATATGGATTCGGTCTGGAGATAACCAGGGTATAAGACTGATTTGAAAGAGAGATGATTTTTTTTTACAAAATAATTTTATAATAGAAAATTATAGCTTGAACAGAATTTTCTTTATAATTATTCATATCATTTTCCAAAAATACTTTATGAATGAAGTACCGGACATAGAGAAAACCAAACATTAAGAAGAGCATAGACGAGTTTATATACAACTTACCACTATCTTAATACAATATTTTTCTTTATAAAAAAATTTTCATACACGGCAACACTGGCACTCTGTAATGAACTTCTTTTTTTTAATTCAAAGTTGGGACTTTTATATCCTGGCTGGTAAATAAAATTCGCATTGTTAGATGATCTGAATGAATTATAAAACGTGGAAGTTAAATACATACAACTAAAAGTTTTGAGATTGTGGATTATTATTATTACCCATACAGGGTTTGAAGGCAGAAACGCTTATATACATTTTTACTGAAAATCAATCCATTAACCCTTTGCGGCGCTCTACCCTTTAAAGTCTAAACTAAAACAAAAAAAGTTGTAGGTAGTCTATTTAAGCCTAAAGGAGTACACAGGTAAAATTTCGTGAAGATTACACTCACCATTTTGATTTTGTGGGTGCGCCATCAGCTGGAACACTGCGCCACAAGTGCTCTGAAAAGTGCAACTAAGCAAGCACAGCAGTTCAGCGGGAAAATGAGTAAAATCTTTGCATATGAATGTGAAAACACCACTTTATACACGTGTTGCAGATTTAGAATGACCCAAGGTGTACCACCAGTAGCCCTGATACACTACACCCCCAAAAAGAAGAAAAGAACAAAATCTTGGTTATGTATGATGAGTAAACGAGATAAATATTTGCAGTTCTATCTATCTATCTATATATATATATATATATATATATATATCAAACAGTTAAAATTGATAAAATTAACGAAAATTAAATTAAAAATTATTAGAACTTCGAAAAATAAGTTAAAAATTATAAAAAAGAGGCATTAATAAAACCTTAATATAAAACACAAAAAAAGCAAAATAGAACGAAAAATACAATTAGAATGAAAGCAAAATGGAAAAAAATTATAAAAGAACAAAGAAAGAAGAAAAATTGTAAAGAAAGAATGGAGAAGAATTGTAAAATTGTAAAGAAGAAGAATTGTTGAAGAAGATAGCGATTCTCCTCAGAGGCCACACGCCATTGTAGCTCTGAAGCAGGACAAAAATTTTCTGAGTAAAGGATAAAGATCTTTTTAAAACTAATTTTTTTAAAAAATTATATTTCAGTTAAACAGGCAGATAAAAATTAATATTTAGTCTTTAATGTGATTTTATTTGAATGTTAAATTTCAATACTATGAAAATTGTATCAATAATACTTTAAATAAAAATTGTTCATAAGGTCTCCTATCCCATTAACATTATAATGAGAAGAATTTCCGATTTTCCTGAAAATCGAAAGAAAAAAAGCATTAAAAAATTAAATTCAGTACGAGAAAAAAATTCACTAATAAATCAGGGTTTTAGTATTATTTAGAGTTTGGTTTACTCATATGATCGCCCCGTTTTGAAGCAACACGAGAGCTGTTTTGGAAAGGACCTCGTAGATTTGATCAGCTGTCAGATGACGAGGACGGCGCCTGTGTGAGCTCTGGCACCCTCCTCTCTAAACCTTCGCACCAGACAAGTGGGAAGCCGTTTCGGCCCTGACATTCGATTTAATGCGCAACCGGAACACAAACAAAACACATCATCTGCGGAATCAGGTTTCGAACCTGGAACCTTCCTAATCCAATGGCAAAATATAGCCACTAGGCTACTGCTGTTCTTTGCTTCGGTTTGAATTAGGGATGGCGGTTATTGCAGAAAAACCAGTTTTCTGTTAAATCTGTTTTCTCAACCTACGGTTTAACCTAGTGGTTAAAACCACTCAAAATAAACGGTTTTTGAAAAAAAAAAAAAACGGATTTTCGTTTCTTTTTTTTAAAGGAACGTTTGTGCACATAATTTATTATTAATAATAATATACAATAAGTAAGTATTAATAAAATAATTAATTAATGTAATAAGTAATGATTATAAGTACTTAATACAATATGTAATAATAATAAATGAGCAATTATTGCAATAATTAAGTATTATAGATAAATTTTTTTAGTAACATTGTTTTCACAAGGAATTAATTCATTGGCCAATATTTATCATCTAATATGCTCATAAAGACTCTTTCAGCATTGTGTTGATCCGTCAGTCGACACCTCTCATCGGAAACAACATCATTCAACGTAGATATTAATCTTTCGGACGCCACAGAACTTCCGACTGAAGATAATTATTTTTTGGCTACAGAAAACAGACGCCGTTTGCAGACAAATTTTTTTATTAGTATTGTTTCTGCAGGAATTCAATCCATTGGCCATTATTTATCTGTTCATAAAGACTCTTTCGGTCATTTTCCAACCAACAGACGCTTCGAGGAAGCGGTTGTCAGTGATTGGTCAAAGTTGATGAAATTCGAAGCTTTATAACCTGGTCAATTTTAGTCTAGTCGAACCTAAAAGCGAGCCTATCTTCCGATCCGGTTTTTGGATTTAAAAAAATAACCGGTTTAAACCGGGGCAAAAAAATAAGCGAAAACAAACGGTTAACCGAAGCAAAAAAAAAAAAACGGTTTTTGGTTTAAACCGGTAGGTTTTTTCCGTCCCTAGATTGAATAACGAACTGAGCCGCAGAAGGACTATTTTTGAGAGGACGACTTCATTTTGAAGAGCAGTCAGACGACGAAGAGGAAACTTGAACTGCGACTTCGTTCTGGGAAACCACGCCACACCAGTGTGAGGAGTCTCTGAAAAAGAGTTTAAAAGTGCACACATCTTAAAATTTACATTCGGTCTTAGATAGAATCGAATCCACATTCCTCAAAGCGGAATTCTGGATCTGCCGAAGTGTTTTTTAACATATCATGCACTCAGCGTCTCTTATCCTTGTCTTCAGTTCTCTCACCCTCTGTGTATTCAACAGGAGCCACGATAACTTCTGTGTTTGTGAGGAAAATAATAAGTTTTCTACTATAAAAATTTCAGGGTAATAAATCCGTGTTGCAGATTCGACTGTTATTTACTGAAATGTAAACAGTTTTTCGTCTGGTTTCGAAACGCATCAACTAACTGTCTCGCGATGTTAACTTTCAGTGGAATAAACGTGTTATTTCAAATTAAATTAGCGTGAATAAATTAGATAAACATAAATATTGTTGTAATTTAAAGGAGATAATGAAACAAACGTTAACTGCATGGATTTTTATCACTAATTTATAAGAAGGTATGATTTAGCAACGGAATCCGAAAACCTCCCCGCTTTTGCGCATGCGCCGCCGGGCGGAGTTATTTTCATCAAAATAG